>JAHZNJ010001965.1:0-59762 GCA_027744475.1 Lepidocyrtus cf. sotoi NNG-2020 | reverse complement strand
CTGATTTTACAAATCTTGTTATGTTTAATTTAAATGCAAACGATCTCTTTTCCATTTCCGTAAAAATTACATTAAAGATATTAACTTTAAATGCATGTTTTTGTTTATGAGCATTTACATGTGGAGAGAGATAGTTTGTATAACAGAACGAGCATTATACCTCCAAGAAAGATTTTGACCCATCTGCAAAAAGTATTTTGTGAATCTTTCAACTCTTTCAAGGTCTCACCCTACTTCTTCAGCTTCAGTCTTTCAGCCGTATACAGCAGTGGGTATAGTTTATACTACAATACACTACCAAAACTATTAATCTCATCCGTTTCGTTTCTTTTATTGTTTATATTTATTCTCTATATTTCTTTTATTCTTTCTTACCCTTCAATATAGAAAATAAACATGCAGAAAGTATGGACCATAAAAATTATTCCATTGAATGGAAAGCCTTAAAGAAATTGAGTAGATTCCTGTATAGTAGTTGAACGAAAAGAGCAGCTTTCCACGAAAAAAATCTCTTGTAAATATAAAGCCATTAGGAGAAAGCTCACAAAAGGTTTTTCACTTATTTTTTTCTCCTTTTTATTCAGCTTAACAACAATAAAGATGTTGTTACTCGTGATTTCCAAGTCATTGCCTCCCTTTTAGTTTCTTTTAGTAAAAGAAGCGCTCAGTTCGTCTGACTGGAAGAGATCTTTTTCTTTCAGTCTCGCTTTTGATATGTTTGTTTGCCACTTTGCGCTTTCTCTCTTTCCCTTTCTTTCACTCTTCTTCCTCCTTCCTACTTCGTATTGTTCTTGTTGACTTTTGGATGGGATGATGAGCAGGAATAAAAACTAGAATAGCAGACGGATAAATTGCGTGCTCTCGCTCCCAATCTTGATTTTATGGAAAGAACGCCTTTATCTTCTCTGTATGGGATAATATGTTAAGTGAGGAAGAGAAAGATATTTTATGGAAATTTTGTTTTCGTTTTGGGTTGTTTTTGTTGTTGTAGTTGCTGCTAACATAATCCAGAAGAGAGCAAGAAAAAAAGAGGAAATAGCAAAATAACTTTTATCATCATTACTTCAAAAAAAATGCACTTTTTGGCGAGAGCTCATTTTTATTCATTGGAGATCACTTAAAGTCAACAAATGACGTGATACATTCAATCAAACCAATTTAGTTTCATTGCATTGCACTACATAAACAATTGGTATGCTGTAGCATTCCTCAATTTGTTTTCCTACACGAAAAGATTCAACTTTGAATTTCTTTCGCTTTACACTTTATTTTTTAAGACATTTAAATCATATTCCCATTCGCAACTTTCAAAAATCACAGTGGATTCAATTAATTAGCCTTAACCATCAAAAGACTTGTTTTGATAAAATCATAATTACTGGCCATTTGTGTAACTACCGGCTTAATAAAGTCTTGTAGCAAATAATGGATTACGCTATCTCATTTTTGATTAATCATCTCACACAGATCCTTCCTCGGTCATCATCGTTTTTGAATGACCAGCAATTCAACATTTTTGTAAAAAGTTTAATTTCAGCCTAATATGAAGCTTTATACTATTTTGTATACCAGTTCAACATTTCTGACGCGCTTGTTTAAGTATTTTGTTGTAATAACAGCGGAAAAAGGAGCCATTTAAAAAAACATTTGCTATTTCTCTGTATTCTCATGCATTTAGCAATCGCCTGGGAATAACAGCACCTGTGACGTTAGCATTACTCAGTTCCTTTATAATTATTCAAATTTTAGTCCATAATTTTCCATTCCGCTTCTGTCACTCAAACTTCAAACAGTTAACGGTTACCTTATATAACTTAAACGATTCATCAAGTTACGATATAGGTACGAGTAAAGTTATATTTTTTGTCCATTTTCCCCTTTCTTTTCCTGAAGGTATTCCAGCAACTTGCTCAGCAATCCTAAAACAACGTCTAGGTTTCATCACAACGGAATAAATGCAAAATACATTTATCAATCTGTATAGCTTACCTTTACCTTTTCATTGGAATTTGAACCGTGATTCGTTCATGATGCGATTCTTTGGTTGATCGACATTCTCTAAATCCAATCTGAATCTTGCTTCTCCTGCTCAAAATATTTCCAGAAAAGGATGGAAAGGGGGTAAAGGGTGAGTGAAAAGTATGTATAGACTGTGTGGATGATAAAGCCATCATCATGTTGACGATCATCTATTTACATACATAGTTTGCTTTCTTTCACTCCCCCTCTTTCTAAAGCAGTTCGCAGAGTGATGATGAGAAAAAGATCCCACACAGTGGTCCATATGGCTTATTCAGGGAGCTCTTCTTCTTCTTCTACTTTTGCCCTGCTCTCTTCTTTCATCTTTTCAGTTTGTGATGATGATAATGATGATCTGCCTGCATCTTTCTTTCCTGTTTATTCCATGACACTCTCACCATTGTCCAGGAAAGAGTAATAAAAACATTATTGTTTGTCAAGTGACGTTATTATAAATAAAGTTTATGCATAGGGAGAATGATTATTTTTTTCATAACACTAAGAAAATAGCAAGATTGATGATCTCATTTTATTTCCAAAATGAAGTTTATTTTATCAATGGAGTTTAGCTTTAAAAATCAATGCTGGGAATCGAGAAAATGAAAAAAAACTGGAAGGAAGGAAGGAGTAAAATCAATCACTATGGGCGAAAAGATATGCATCAAAAATACTTTAAGCCGAAAAGTAAGTTGGACGGAGATGAGGAGCAAAGGAGCATAATACAGCTACTGCTGTGCTGTGGCAGTGGTAAAAGTAAAAGTCATAGAGTGGAAACGGCTAAAGGAGAAAATCTCTCTTTTGTCTACATTTGCTTACTTCTTACTACACATAAAGCAAAATGGGTGACGATGGCCATGATGCTGATGATGACGATGTGGTGATAAGAAGAGGGGCAACTCTCGGGAGCAAGAATCAATGTCATCTCATCTCACTCATACCCTAAAACTACAGCTTCTTCTCCTCTTCTACTTTCCCTCGTATTTTGTTATATATAATATGTGAAGGGACTGAAAGAGATCCATCTTCTTTCTCCTTTACTCTTGAAATGGAAGCTGATATTATGTTTTTGTCAAGGATTGTCCTGTTATACTTTTGTCATAGTATAACTGATGTATATATATGAATGAGTGTGTGTGTGTGTGTATAGACATTTCTGCTTTTCTCCCAAGTGCTTTCACCACCCATTATTCAATATTTTATAGACACGACATCCAATTTTCTCTCTTGCTCTCCCCGAAAAGAACCTCACTCACTCAATCTCCAGCTAAATTGAAAAGTCAACGTAATTTAAATACATTATAGAGGGATCAGCTTTCTGATATGTATTTTTTAGATTGAAATGAATGAATAATTGAACCGGATCTAGCCACCGCACCACACTAAAACAGTACCGCCACGCCACCACACCGCTACTTCACCTTTTATGATGATTTTCTAAAAAGAAATGTATCGCAATAATATCATCTATCTTTTTCATTCAAGGTGCAACTTCTTCACTCTTTTATTGCGGTTTGACCTCACTCAATGAATTCCAAAATCAATCTAGAACCGAAAATTGTTTAGAATAAAGAGGAGCAGCAAACAAATCTCCTAGAATATAGATTAAATCTATTAATAAATCAGAAGAATAGTCCTCACCAAGTTTTAACTAGAGATACAAAATATTTGCATAAAACACGAGGACACACTCAGTCTTGATTGACAATTGGATGGGAAGTACTTAAGGCTGTCGTTGTGCACTGTAAACATTTATTTAGACAGATACAAAGCAAAATAAAAGGACATTTTAATCGTGTCAGATGCTACTCCATGAAATTTAGATACAGTAGAACCTTGACGATGATGAAATTAATTAAAAGCAGTTAATATAAATGCTAAACGGAGTATATGCTATCCAT
This sequence comes from Lepidocyrtus cf. sotoi NNG-2020, assembly GCA_027744475.1. Taxonomy (NCBI): domain Eukaryota; kingdom Metazoa; phylum Arthropoda; class Collembola; order Entomobryomorpha; family Entomobryidae; genus Lepidocyrtus; species Lepidocyrtus cf. sotoi NNG-2020. Next base: position 55,845 of record JAHZNJ010001965.1, on the reverse strand, counting down.
ATTGCTAGATTTTTAGAATATTTTACCTTGACATTCCGTTTACTTTACACCCAGTTACTTTCAGTTGTCAGTAGCCTGGTTTAGTGTAGCCAGTTTAAATTAATTTTTATTAAAAATACTCGCTTTTAGTTAAATGAATCATTCACAGTGTACCAAACCGTTAAAATCTTCTAATCTGACTACTTTGGGTAGGATTGAACCATTTTTATTAGAAAAGAAAGTATTGCGCAACTATCACTAAGGCAGAAATATCCGCTCGTATGATCCGTCAAAACAATTCCAGTCCTTCATACTCGCAATCCAGTGTCATTCATTTTTTCTAGTGAAGCACCCTTCAACCCTCAATTCCAGCCATACATGCATGTGTGGAGTAAAAATCGTGCTTGGATAATGAATAACAACTAACAGCGTTAGTACACATTTTTACTGAAACATAAAAACAAAAAAATATCTGTAAAAGAATTTTCTTTTTTCTCCTTGTTAAAAGAACACAAATGCACAAGAAGCTCGCCTCCTTTGTTGTAGATAATGATGTGGATGATGCATGCATTTTGAAAGAGGAAAGAAAAAAAGGCATCATGAAACTGTTTGTATGAGAAATGAACACCGCACTAAAGTTCATTTCCTCTTCTGCCACTACTACTACAGCGACGCCGTCACACTCACTCATGCTTTTTCTTTTTTTTCTGTATATTTCCGTAAAATGTTCTCTTCCGTTTCTTTTGCTATATAAATAAATAGGGTGCGCTCAAGCGAATACTCAAGGAGACTTGCTCGTTGTTTTTCCTCCTCCGTTTTGTTTTCCTCCGCTCATTTCACCCGTGTGCTTGTTTTCTTGCATAATGTTTTTCTCAGGAACTTAAAAGAAATAACTAGGATGAAGGGTAAGGAAAATGCTAGGACTACGGTGAAGAAGAAGATGATCATATCATATCGTATCATTACATAAGCGTGTTCACAGTGGGTGAGTTCAATGCTAAATAAATCATAGAAAGTAGCGATCTCGTTTTTTCTCTCACTCTCTCTTTTTCACTGCATTCGTTTTCCTATTTCAAACAAGGAATAATAATAGTATTCAATTGAGTCAGAGGAATGAAGATAAAAAAAGAAAGAAAGGAAAAAAGAAAAAGCGAAAGCGAAAGCAAGACTAGCTTTAAACAGGCCATAAAACCAAGTGCAGGGGTGTGTTTGGCGTTACAGACAAAATGCAGTAATTTACAACTATCTTTAGTTTTCTCTGTTTATTTCAAAATCAATGCATCAAATCAAAACGAATTTTTATTAAAGAATAAGTAAAAAAATGCACTATCTATGCGTGCTTAGGAAACACTATACACTATTATCATGCAAAATATAGTATAATTTTAGTAATAGAGGATAATTTTCACTCATAAAACCCTTCATCCTTCATCCCTTCTGTTTAAATTTTTGTAATATTTTGTCTGACTAAATCTACGTTATCAGGAAAATCATCAACAGTAGTAAATAAGCATTAGCCCAAAGATCAGAACAAAGTATAATAAGAGTGAATTAAAAAAACCAGCGTTTTTCGATCCTTCTCTTCCGGTTCCTTATTGACACATTTCACTCTAATCAACTTCATTAGAAACCTTTAATGACATCAGATAAACTTTCGAGCACTAAAACCTTTCTATTTGATTCTTTCTCTAGATCAGCTTAACCACTTCTGCTTACTCACCATCCCACACACAATACCAATTGTCTTTCCTATCTATGATGATTGAGCAAGAAGATAAGATAATGAAATAATGGGAAACATCAAGTCAGCTCATAATCAAGCACTTTACATTTACTAACTCCGCCGCTTTATTAACTGGGTCTCGTTCTCATGACCCAAGCTCGGAGCTCCGTATCTGTACGAAAGAAAAGGGATACCGGTATGAGGAAAAAGAAAATTTTTCACTTTTTTATTAGGTGGTGGGGATACGCTGCTGCTGTCGGGACATAATCCTTTTCTCTATCCTTCCTTACATTAGATGGGGCTATTCACAAGACCTTTTCTTCCCGACACTTTTGACACAGTCACAAACTACAAGATAAAATTGTATTTACTTTTCTTCTAAACGCTTCCTTGTTATTTTGGGGGGAAGAAGCAAAGTCCAAAGGGAAAGCATGGAGAGAGAGAGAGAGAGAGATAAATAAAAGTATTATCTAGTTGATTATTCTTTATGTGAACCAATAATTTTTTAGATGGGTTTATACCAAACTGAATCTCATGGCAGAATAGTTGCTTTTTTTCTTCCTCCTCTTCTCCTTGCCAAAGAAGTCAAGTAAGGGAAAAGGAGAGAATCAAATAATTTTCCGATTCAATAGTTTTATTGATTGAGGATGGAGAAAGAAGAAGAAGAAGAAGAAAAGAAAGGAAAAGAAAGAGAGTGAAGTGGAGATTAGGACGGCAGCAGCGAGAAGAAAACGAATCCAATCTTAAGCCGTTTTTTGTTCCTTCGACCACACAACAATACATAAGTAACCTTTAACAGAGAGAAAAAAGAAAATCTTTTAAGCCTGATTTCAGTTGTTCTTTATTTTCACTTGGTAAAAAAATTGTATCGGCCATTTATAGCTGGTGCTATGTGTTTGTTGTATTAGTAGGAAGGTTGTGGAGGTAAGCTACATACTAACTTCAACATAAAAATAAAGCTTCTTAAAAATATATATTATTATATAAGTATATAAAAAGACTTGCTTTTGTTGGTTTAAACCAAATTTTCTCAAGTCAGATTATCACACAAACTATGAATCATTCCGTAAGAAGATGAAGAAAAAAATCAGCAGGGGTAGAAAGTGGTAAAAAAGAACGGCAAAATAGAGAGTGGAGCGGAGTCTTAATGAAGATCATTTTGTGTTCTTTTAGTTGTCTGGGAAAGGATTTTCTCCGGATTTTTACTGGATTAATTTAGCTTAATGGAGAAGATTTTGGCTTTCTTTGATGAAGAGCTACGATTAGTGGATGGGATTGGCAAGAGCACCGATTAATCCGTATTTATATGTTTTGTTGTGGCGTGGCAAAACCATTTTTGTAAATTTTATTATGAAGTTTCCTTACAGGAGATTGTCTTCTTTGTAAATGAAGGGAGCGACAGGGGCATGTTGCTGCTTTCGGCGTAAAAATGCATGTTTTTTGCAGCTGAATTTCAACAAGGGTAAAACGAAAGGTAGTGGGTAATATAAGAGCAGGGTTTGCTTCCTTTACATGAGTTTTAGTTTTAGACATGATTTGGTTGGCATCCGGGCAGAATCTTTTCGTTTTAGTTTTACTCATGCCACACGGCTTTATTTTAATCTCGAAAACAACCTAATTTTCCTTTCTTGTTTTTCTTAGTAAGAAAGTAAAGAAAACGGAATAAAATTAGCTCATGATTTTATACAATTACCAAAAAGTTTCATTTCCACGAAGTTTAATAAACAAAAACAAGTAAATTTAAGTGAGAAACTTTATACAACAAAATTAGATTTGTATATAATCGTACGTATAAATGTGGGAGAAGGAGGACAAGAGGTTTGCTTTCGCTTTACTCTTGCTGATGCTTTTGTTATTGATGTCGGTGGTGTGGTGTTTGTTGTTGTTGATGATGATGATTAACACCGTTATTTTCCACAGACAACTTCTCTTTTGTCTTAACTTACAAGTTCTAGAACCACAGCAGGAGAGTGTCGAGTCAGTCATTATGTTTTTCCAGCTACTCTTTTTTTTACATAATATTACCAGCTATTTAATCCTTTCCTCCTGTACCTTTTCCAATGATTAAAGAGTTTTGGGAAATGTGATAAGTTGTGCAACCTATTCCGTGAAGCTAAGCAATCCAACAAAATTTTTAAGTTTTGTTACAATCTAAATAGTTCTTTCCTTTCTGTGTCAAACCTAATTTACCTACCCCTAGTACATCAAAGAATGATAGAATAGAACTAAAATTTCAGTTCTGTCTTGTTTTTATATTCCATATATATTTCGTTAACTGAGAATGTACGATAGAATGTGGCGTTTCCAAATTCGCACTCTGTACCCTTTCATGCTGTGAAGATAGAACTGACTAAGGTCCATTACCTTATAAATCAGTTTTAATAGTACATGATTATTGATACTTATTAATACTAATATAGGTTTATATTGAATGCTATTTATTAAAAAAACAGACAAAAATAATACAGGTAAATCTTTAAACTCGCCTTGTATGTGCACTCGTGAGTCTACATAAAAGGTAAGCAAAATAGCAGTTGGTGGTTAGATATTCGGTATTTCATCAAAGAAGTCATCCTATAGTTAAATGAATCACTGAGCATCAGTCGACTGAACATCGAGTCAGAGCGCGATTGATTTGAAACTTTTTGTGCAATCACTACGTTCACAGAACAACAAAGCTTACCGTTGCTCGTAAAAAATCATAGGGACCATACATCATCATTCATCTTAACAGTACAATAGCAGCATCATATGTACCAGCACAACTAAAAAATTTTTTTAAAACATTTTATTGGCGTAAACTTGGATCAGATTACTTACGCTTTTAGTCTAATGGATTGAGTTTAATCTATTGAATTTAGACCTATTGTCTTCTTTGAACTTTTAGGCATCTGTGGTTAAATGGCCAAAGTGATGCTACGAATAGATTTGCGTTAAAATTTAAATTACTATAAAAACGATACGTTTTCCATTTGCCAGCATGTTATTTACGGTACAAATGGTAGTTCCGTCGATAACCGTCCGCCACAACCACAACTGACCAAAGCTTACAGTGGATTTTCATTCGGTCTACGGAGTCTGTAGGTATAGCCGGTATGGGAAGCTATGGCAATAACTACTTAATACCTACTTGCTAGAAGCCATGACGTTCCCGTCATTACTGAGATTGAGGCATCCGGATCCGCCCATTAAGATCAATAAAAATATTAGAAAAACAAAATGACATCTGAACCATGCTGAAGTGCAAATCAATGTTGAGAAGGGGTAAAAGCGTGATCCAACAACCATATTCATTCATTTTCCGCCAAAATCAAAATTCCGATTTTCCGATTATCAAAATTAAGTACGAACCTTACTATGCACACTTTTTGAAGTTGAAAATACTAATTCAACTCATCCATCTGCTGCCGCTGATGCTCCTGAAGCAGGCATTTTGAAACTAGGAGGGATTGACTACTTAAGTAGCAAAAACAACTTGACGATCTTGAATGATAGAAGCTGTCTGCTGGAAATAATGGAAGGTCTACGAGCTACAATCGCGACGGCAAGCGGAATGGGCCCATGGTGGTGGGTAGGAATTGGACTGTACTTAGGGGGCGGCCGAAATCCCCCTTACTGTACTGGCCAAAGTTTTTGTTAGCAAAGCATGTGGTTTTTTTATATGTACCTTCGCTCTCGGTGATCTGTGATCTTTGATCAGTTTGAATACTGGTATACTTTAACGACGCTGTTTTGATCAATTTGCAATTGTTCCATGTTGCAAAAAAACTGCATTGCATTTGAACAGATTAGGGCTCTTTTGGCCGTCCCCTTAAGTTCAGTCCGATTCCTACCCACCACTTCGGGCTCATTTCGCTTGCCGTCGAGATTGTAGCTCGTCGAGCATTGTTATTGCAGGAACCCGCTGGCGGTGGCAGCGAAAATTTTGCAGTTTTATTAACCATATCCTGTAGTTATGGGACAGAAAGCTTCAAGTCAATCGGGTTTTGACTAGATGCTTAGTCCACTGTCAGGTTTGTATCTATCTTGTTTTGCTCTGTCTTCAGCAAAAAAAACGTTTCTTTTCTGTAGCGTTACGTATTATGAACGGAAGTTACAACCCATCCGGTTGTAATAAGTTATTAGCTATTGTGTGTCCATATGAGAAATGGCAAATTGCTTGCATTGGTCCAAAAGCAGAAGGAAACTTATTAATGTATGTATTATAAACTATGTAAATATTAATGTGAACACACATGTTTATTCCAAAGACGCGTGAATACATCAGATATCTAAACAATGACAACAATACATAACCGAGTGACTAGTGATTACTACCGTACGGTTGGTGATAGGCTTACAACCAGAACCAAGTCCACTATCTTATTATTTTCTACTGAACTAGCCATTAATATTAATGCCGTGATAGTTTGGAGAAACTATACATTCGAATTCACGTTAGAGAAGTAATTTTAAGAAATAAATTAGAAAAATCTTCTTTTAATTTTCTAAATGGTGTTTGACAGAGCATCGAAACCCAACTTTTGATTGAATTAGTCTTCCTCCTATAACTAATTCCCTTCACCTTTGTTCTTATGTATTTCTGATTCATTCTTTTATAATTGTTTGGTGTATTTACTTTGAGAGGGTGATATAGTAGAAAATACAAGGATACTTAAACATAATACGCAAATATGTACACACTTTCGGATAATGATTCACCATACTACAACTATGATCCCGCCCGTTCACATGCTGTGTAAGAAATTATGCTTAACGATACACCTCAAAATAGTAAATTTTTATCTTATCTCTTTTTCTCTTCGTCTTCTTCTTCATTTTGTTCTCGTTCTTCTCCATCTCCCTCCCTCCCTCTGTCTCTGATGGATTGGTTTGATCAGTTTTCCGTTTCACATTAATTCTCCCTTTTCCCATTTCTCGTCAGTTTCATCTGCTTCAAGTAAAAGTATAAATAGTGTAAACGTAATAGAAGGTTAAGGAGAAAGACACTTTCACAGGTCTACTGCTGTTTTCTACTACATACTACATAAAAACACTGCTGCCGTCATCCTGAAGAAGAGAAAAGAAGCGACCTTCCTTATTCCCAGTCCCAGTCATATTTGTACGTTACACTTGTATTGGTATGGAAGCAAAGCAATATAGTAATATTCATTGTGCTGCTGGTAATCGCAAAGAGTTGGATAAGATAAGCTCACTACAGGTACTACTACGGACGTACGCTACATGAGATAGAAATGAGGAAATTGGGAAAAGGGTGGTGCTCCTTCCTTTCTTCTTTTCTTGAAGCTTTTTACCGTCTACTGCTATACCATTATACTGACCATGATGATGATGATGATGATAATGATCGTCATGATCATTCTCGTTCGTTTCGGCTCGCAAGTTGCATTAAGAAAATTATCCTTTTTTCTTTTGCTAAAAAAATCTGGGAGTGGGTGACCAACTTTTAATAGGTTTGTCTGAACTCATTTACGTTATAGCGTTTCCTCCCTTTAAAAAAAGTAAAGGTGAGTTCGGCGGTGGTATTGTTCAACCCACTAGACATTCATCCTTTCCCCTCTTCTTTCTCTCTTGACTTTAGCAATAAATCATTCATTCATCTTTCCCTTTTTCTAATGAACATTGAAAGATTCTTCCTTAGAAATGGAAGCCATACGCAACACATCTCCTTGATGAAAAAAAATATGTATATAGAAAAAGCTTCCATCCTAATTTTTACTCGGATTCTCTTATTTTTCTTGGTTGAAAAAAGTAATCTCAATTCCATTACATGTATGTATGTATTTTAGTTATAGGCAGGCAGGCAGCCAGGCACATGTCCCACTTTTCCCCATGAAAGAAACGACGTGGCACGGAGGAGAAAGTAGTACAATGCCATACTTAAAAGGAAGGACTAAAGCTTTAGTTTTGTTCCGCATCCCACCAGATCATCCCTCCGAGCCAAGTAAAAACCGTTTTCCTTCCCTTTCTCTTTTCTACTGAGAAAATGAGAAGAAGGAGCCAAACACAGTATCTGAGACTTGATCTTTGCACGAGAATTGAAGAAGCTCAAGCAGTAGTAATACAAGATGCATAGTAGTAACAATAGTAACATAGCTGAAAGCTACCCAAATCCAGTACCACCATATATACCATCAATGTCATCATCATCATCATCGCAAAAAAGGTCTTCACACAGTAGTACTAAGTAGCAAGTTCCAAGTTGACTGTCATCAAGCAAGTAGTAATACGTAGTATAAAGTAAGAGAGTAAAAGGAAGAGAGAGGGCACACTTTAACAAAAAAGAAGAAAAAGGAATGAAAAAAGAATGGTCCGTGAAAGCAGGAATATACAGTGAGTGAGGAGCAACCACCGAATCCACAACAGCTTTAAGTAAGCTCTGCAGTGTAGCAGCGAGAGAAAAAAGAAATAGAAAAGTTTTTGGGTTGTGTGACTCTGGCTCTCCGTCTCTGGAAAAAATAGAAAAAGCAAGCATGGTTCATCCGGGGAACAACATCAACTACCACCACTACCACCATCATACCATCATCGGCAACCACCACAGCCACCACTCCTTCTAGCACTTTTTCGGCAAATCTGGCCTCTCTCTCCCCTGTGACTAGTCTTTATTCTATTTCCTCACTCTTTTTTCACTAGATTTTCTTTAGATTCTTTCTCCGGAACTTTGACTGACTGAGTGAATAGATGATGATAATGTGCTTGTTGTAGCACTTTGTGTATTTCTGTGGATGAGAGAAAGAAAAAATCCCCAGAATCCTTTTGGTAAACAAAATGCAAAACAAACTGTGAGCGAGTGAGAGTGAAACGTTCTCCAGAAGAGAATTGAGCAGGGAATAGTTCACTCTTGTATTAGAGCGTAGTAGTAAACAAAGAAAGGTGGTGTGAAAACATGAACCTTGTTACCCCTTTCTTGACTCTAAAAGCAGAAGAGGTGCAACAGAAGAAACTAAAAACACAATTTTAACCCTTCGGAATCTACCTATTTTTCAATGGCTTGTTCACAACTTTAAGAAATGTAGCCGTTTTCAATTTAATTGATATTTAGCTATGTACAGACAGAAGGTATTTGGCTAGTTGTGAAATAATTATTCCTTTTAGTCGTGAAAATAATAATGTTATGTGAATTCAGCTGACAAAAAGACATTTCAACACATAAACCACAGCACATCACAGTCCCAGCTCAACTAAAACATAAAAGCTACTTTGAGAAGAGGAAGTGAAAAAAATTTCTATATTCCAATATTAGTATTGTGGAAATAAATGCTGAAGGGGTGAAAACGGGTGCAGCAGATGTAATTAGGTTATACACTACGGAAAAAGTGAATTAGGCAGTGCTAACAACTCCTTTTGTAGTAGTGGCAGCCGATCATCGTGTTGTAGGTAGCTACCACCACGCACAGCAGGAAACAAAAACCTCGGAGGAATTTTTTCTCTTTTTGGAAGGAGGAAGAAAATGCTCCTTTGTTGACAATGTCAGTAAGTAGTCTAGGGAGTCTTCTAGCCCAAATGAGGAAACTGCCATCCATCAACTCAATCCCATCAGCGGCAACCTTCATTCTCGTCTTTATTTATTGCAGCCCAGGTATGTATTCTTTAAAAAATATTTTATATTGCATTCAATTTTAACGTAAAATTTTTTTCTTTGTTTTAGAGATTTGGGTATGTTAAAGAAAAACATGAATTGAGAAGAACTGCAAAAGTTAAGGCAAAATCAAATCCTTCCCTGCAAAAGTCAGTTTTATTTCTTGATCGACTTTGAAAACATTGCGAATGGGAAATAATTTTTGTGATAAAAGAGGTGAAACTTCTTACTTTTCTTCTTAACCGGTATTTTTCTTCTCTGAACTAAAGTGAGTAGTAGTAGTGAAAATGTTAGCAGTAAAAGTCTGGAGGGGGAGATTTGTTCTAGTACCCCTTTTCGACAAGATTTACAACTCATTGAAAATAGATTGTTGGGCCAGAAGAAGAAGAATAAGTAGAGAGATGGTACATTGTTACGTTATTGCAGGCAGGTTTGTTCACCGCCATCACCACCACCGGGTCGACAACTGTGTGGTGGTGGTTGGTTAGCTATAGTGGTTAGGTGTCATTCAGCAGTAGTTCACTGACTTTCATCCACAAACATTATTTTTTGTCTCCCGGTGGGTTCTTACATAAGCCTCATTATATTATCCTTTGTAAAGAGGAGAGGAAAACTCCATTTCCTAGAAAACAAAAGAATAAAACAAGAAGAAACTTTGAAAAAACCTCGTATTATAATGCAATTTGTGAGGGAAAAAGTCCAAAAAAGAAGAAAAAAGTAAAAAAAAAGTTCTAAAAAAGATTTCTTTTTCTTGGGTTTTTAGAGTCTGCAGTAAGAGCTATAGAAAAAAATGATTCCACAAAGAAAGTCACGTATGACCTCAACATTGTTTACTTAATGTGAAGTTTTTTCTGCGTGTATGTGATATTTTTTTACTTTAATTCCTTGAAGGTTCGATAAATTAATTGCTCGCAGTGTAGTTGTTGTCGTGGTCTTGATAATAAAATCGATATTGTACGTACATATTTTTAGTTGAAGAATCTTCTTGTAAACGCACAACCAATATGATACTGATAGTTGTTCTTCTAGTAACCCTCGTGCCCCTACAACACTGTCCACTTGTGTGGTCAACTACTTTCCTCCTACCCGGAAGGGTTGCTCATTCCCAGAAAGGGAGTCTGTCTGGCGGGTGAAAATGATTTATGGGGTATTGTGAGACATTCCTCAGAATAGCATCAGCAGTTTGTCTATTCATCGTATTTCCCTACACAGCACAATAAATCACACTGAATAATCAAATAAACCAGATTCTTTCAATAAAAATTTTTCTAAGGAAAATATGATGACTTGGCAACTACGGCTATATATTATATATATACAAGCTGATTACATACACCAGTACCACCCACTAAGGAAAAAAATCTGCTCGTGCATTTCTGCATGCATGCATGACTGCTGACTTTCATTTTTTAGGTTGTTATGTATACGTTTGCTCGTTCTTTTTTCTTTCCACAAAGAGAAAATTTATGAAAAGGCGAACCCTGTATTTTATAAAATATATTTTTATGCATTTGTCAAAAAGGCTTGTAGTATTTTTTGTTGAATGCGTTGCGTTTTAGTCTAGTCTAGTCTTCAACAAGCCGCACTGACACTGGCAGCAGTGTGTAAAGAAAGTGCGTAGGGTTTTTTATTTCTGTGAGGAGAGAAAAAAAAGAAATACAAATTTTTGCGTAGACAGCTCGTGTTTATCATCAATATCGTCATCAGCAGTAGTAGAAGAAGAAGAAGTATCGTCATCGTCTAGTAGTAGAAATCGTCCTCATTATCAGACAAACAAACAGACAAACAAACAAACCGAATAGAAATCTCAGATGATTATGATCTAACTCCGTTTTAGTTTTCTTGTCTCGTCTTCTTCTGCATTCTCTGAGTGACTTTAATTTTAGTTCACAGTTGAGATGTTTAGTAGTCGATTTGAATAGGAGATTTACAAGTGGAGAAATATATTTGTTTATTTTTTATACCTTTTTAGCATAAAACCGGGAAAGAGAGAAAGAGAGAAAGAATGAAAGGCTTTTGTTGAAAAGGGTGAAACTCATTTCATTGATGAAATGAAAAAATAATAATAAATAACACGAATGTGCTCTCGGATTTAAGAGAAACCTTGAATTCTATGAATTTAATGTAAAGAGTTACGCTTACGCATAATATTTTCAAAATTAGGGTGTTTCGTTGGATGCTTGATCAGATTTATGGTTGCAAAAACCTTCAATTCACTTTCTTGTAATAATAAAATGTTTCTTTATTCAGTTTGCAATATAATAATAATAAATTCAGAATATTACACACTTGAGAAATCGATTAACCCTGCTTGTTTATTTTCAAGTAAGTAAGTAAATACGCAAGAAGGTAAGTTTTGTATTAGCTGAGTGCAAATTTGGGTGTTGTGGTATAGTAGGGAAAAAGTATTCCACTTGAGTTTTATCTTCTATATTTTAACAATACAAAGTGAACGAACGTGTAGAAGAAGAAACGAAGGAAACCATTTCGGGGAAGGAGGGAGGCTGATGCTAATGTGATGACAGAGGAAGCATGCAAGAAATAAGATCAGGGCAAAGTAAAACTCACCCAGAATAATGTGTACGTAACCCTTGACAGTTTGCTTTTGCTATTGCTACTACTGAACTGAACTAAACTGAATGTTAACTCACAAGGACAATTTGACAGTGAGAGACCTGAGAATCCACAGAGTCCTGTTCTAATGATTATCATTTTATTTGTAGTTCTTCTTCGTTTTATATGTGTATGATGATGATGAAGTATAATATACGTTAAGATCAACATATAAACGATGTACCCCCACGCGAACCTATGCTCATTTTCAATTTTCCACGTTCCGATGAAAATCAAAAGGTTACTTGACTTATGCTTGGCCTGACCCAGAAAATAAAAGGAACGGGAGTCTCTGATCATCATCACCATCGTCATCATTCTTTACAACCGTAGTGAAAGTCTAAAATAGAAAGTCAACAACTTTTTGGTTTTTGAAGAAGAGAAATTGAGGTAGAGGAGGAAAGTGGTGGTGATGATGGAGGTGAAATGCATGACAAGGTTTTTGGAACAAGTTTACTTACTTATTTAATAAAACCAGTTTAGAAGTTTCCCTTCACCACCACCACCACTCATTTATATTATTTTACATAGTAGTATTATGTTTAGCAAAAGAGAAACGTGATATTGATGATGATGGTGATAGGAATAGGCACGCATTACACGATACTTATGATAATGCATGCATTATTGACTCCACTTTCAACAAGATTTCTTCTTCTGCTTCTTCGTTGGCCACACGCTTTCTTACGAGATTATTGCAAGATTTTCTCCACGCTTTGCCGTAGTTTATGGTTCATATTGAAAATTCCTTTCGTGACGGATGATGATCATCACGGACGGTGATCAAGTTGACGGTAAAGAAAATGCTGGTGGTAGTATTTGCAATAGGGGTTTTCCTTTTAGCAGTTCATTCACTTCGAGAAAGTATTCTATCATGATAGAGTAGGAGAAAAATGTGCTCCTTCTCTCTAAACTCTCTATCTTTTTCGTATGCATCTCTTCATTGAAATTCTTTCTAGGAAGAAAAAGGTTTTAAAGAGAAAAAGTGCAGAGGAAAGTATCCTTGAATAAAGGTCAACTACACAGGCTACACACACATTCTTCTATGTGATAATCGTGACATGATCATTATCTTTCACGAGAAGAAAAAGAAGAAAGATGGAGAAAAAGAAAATTTTAAGCTTGGCGTTTGGCATTGAAATGAAGTTTTCTGGCTCCAACAAACGTAAAGTAGCATTTTTCTTCCTTTTTTGAATTGCAAATGAAAAGCCATAGAAGCGTTAAAGAAATAAGAAAATGGAATCCTAGATTTTTGCCAGGAATGAAAACTACAAAGGAAACGAAAAATAAATGAAAGTTACGTTCACCTTTACGACGTAAAATAATTGTAGCCATTGTCAAATGCTCTTTAAGTAAAAAACGGGAGAAAGAAAATGCAAAAATGAAATTTCAAACCCGTTTAGTATGTAGAATACAAACGTAAATAGCATCAGTAAAAAGTATTATTATTACTATTATGTATTATTATATCTTCGTGAAATTTTTTGTAGTTAACCTTCATTTTCGTGAAAATTTTTTCAGACGAATGTAGAGCTTAATGTCGCGTATTCTGGCTTATTTTTTCAGGGGTTTTGTGCAGCTGGGATGACTGGTGGACATACGATGGAATCTCGGGTAAGTTTTTAAATTTTTTTCTCTCATTACCCCAAAAATGTTTTTTAGGTTTTTTGTAACCAAAATTACTCTCTTTGTGAAATATGATGCAACAACAATTTTGATATCTGATGATGTGAAAATGATCCGTGAACAACATCAAATATTATTCATGTATTTTAGCACTTCTTGCACCCTCCGCATTTTACAGTTTTGGTTCCATTTTTGTAGTTTAATACAATTTTGGGAAGAGAAGTATTAGTATAGCGTCCATTTTCTGTATTTGGTCCTGCTTTACCAACATGTCGTTTATTCTCTGGGAAGAAAGCGACAGAGAGGAAACATGAAACCGCATTTTTTTCTCCTCCTCCTTTTTTCCAATTTCATACATTAAAGTTTTTCTGTGACTCGAAAAAAGAACGAATTTGTATTCAAAACTATTTATTACAGTAATGTATTCTTTCTTATGTAAAAAGGAAGGGAAAATGGAATAGTTTCCCATAAAAATTTTCTAAACAAAATAATGTTTTGCCACTATGGAAAAATACGGAGGGTTATTCTTCTTTCTCTCTCTTTAGTTTTTTTTGTTATATCTGTATACGGAGTTGTCGAGTCGAATTCATGATAGAACCCAAGTTTTCTCTCTAATGGACCCTGACTTTTCCATTTATCAGTTTCTTGGGCTTGTTTTCTCCCTCGTCCTCTTTTTTCTTCCTTTTTCTTCCCTTTTCTCGTTATATGGCAAAAAGCTTCCATTATTACTTACAGACTTGGGTCACTTTTCACCCAACTTGAAAGATGAACGTTGGTCAGCTGTACGCGGAGAAGATGTCTTTACAGGAAAGGGAAGAAAAAACATTCATTTTACTTTATACTTTGTTGAAAAAACACCAGTACGTACATTAGGAAGCTACTATGTCCGCGTGTGTGTGTTGTGAGAATGACGGAAGGCATTTTGCTTTAGAAGCGTACAAGAATCCTTTTCTCTCTGCTTACACGATAAAAAGAGAGAAAAAAAGATAAAAATATCTTTGTCATTACACAATCACCGTCGTCATCATATTATCCTCACTCCTTTCTAGAAAAACATCCCCTGGGGGCTCCATCCAAAAGAAAATGGCCTGAGTAGTAAGGGAGGAAAGAAAAAGAAACAAGAATCCTCAGAGAAAATCTCTTGTAAGAAATGTAAAACTGGCTTCGTCGTGTGAATATCTTAAATACACAAAGGAATAACAACCAAAAAAGCTTTTTGCCCCCAAAATGGAATCTGCATGAACTGATACAAGAGTCGTCAACGAAAAGGAACAGAATAAAAGAGAGAAAGAGTTTTAAGGACAATTTCATTCTTCTGTGTTTGTTTATATGCACACAATAAAAAGTTGCTTTTTTGTACATTGCAGAATGGAAAATAGATTTCAGATACAGATCAATGCAACATCCTTTTTCTCTCTCCCTTTCTCTGTCTATCTCTGCTTTGCTTCTTTTCATAGAATTTCACTTAAAAGTTCAAGTATCGTTGAACTGAAATAGATATTTTTTTACAGTATATTTAAAAAAATTCAATCTCTGAAAATGATGACGTGGTTGTGTTTGTGTAGAGTTTAAAAGAGAGAACCATATCACCATCATCATCGTTATCATATTTTTAAAATGATAAAGGTCCTTAAAAATCGTCATAAAGAAGGAAATTATTTTTCAACCAGACCAAGCACAGTCCAAGACAGGCAGACACGGAAAACTGGAGAGGCTTTTTTTGCAGTACTTATTTTTGTTCCCTGCTGTCACTGTTTTACTTGTTTCTTGTAGACATTTATTATATAAAAAGAGTGAATGAATCTGTCCATGGCTATCTCTTTTCTCTTTCGCTTCTTATCCGTTTTTTTAATATGGGCTACTACAATGAAAATACACATTCCCCTAGAGAGAAAGTCGCTTTTTCCTTATCTTAAGTTCGAATCCGGGTTGATCCCTTCTCAGTCAATATAATATTGTCGATACACTTTTTTTCTTGAACGTGTTCTAAGCAAGGAAAACCTCCTCCACTTGCTTAAGTACGCTTAAACCTGCTGGAAGTGTATTGTATCTCCTCTTGATCAAGTAATACCTTTTTTATCCGATAACACCCTTCCTATTACACTCGAACGACATGCAACATTCTCCTCCTTTTCCACTAACAGCAATAGGAGGCTGCCCGAAAATCATATTCACTTCCTGTTTCTCTTCGGCCAATATGGTATCTTTTTAAAATAAAGTTGACCTCGAGAAAAAAATGCGGTGGTTGGGCTAGGCTACGATTGTGATATGGCGCACATATAAATTATCTTCAAGTTTGAGTAACCTGCTGAGGATTTATATCAAGAAGAAAAACTGAAGACATTATTAATATTTTGTAGTGATCTCTCCCTCCCACTTCTCCCAAGTTTCTTTTCCCACTAATATGAGAAGACATGGGAAAAAATTCTGCAAAATCCGCTTCTCGCTCTTGCAAACAATTACGCCGTTGATATATTTATGTAGTGAGTATGTTTATTCTGCCATAAAATTGATCCCGGCCATATAATACTTATTAAAAATAATATATAATGAGTTTTGGTATTAGATATTTTATGCAAACCTTAATTCTATTTATTTATCTTCTTCCCTTCCTTCAATTTGAAAGGGTAGTTTTGTGGTTATTCCGAAATTCAATGAAGGGAATTGCTATTTGCTTTTAAATTTATTTTTTATAGTAAATAGATAATATTTTCTGAGCTGAGCTGGCGCCTTTCTCCAGTCAGTTGCCAAAGGCTACTGGTTCTGTAGTATATCCATTTTGTTTAAAAAAAATTGACGGTTTAGATCCAAATACTATGCCCATCTTGAATTCAGCTTTTTGTACTCATTCAGCCTTCTTCCTCCACCATTGTAAATATTCTCACAAGGATTTAAAACGGACACTTTTAAACTGGTATATGTAATCTGTAAAGGGTGCATATTGCTACAAACTGCATCTTATTATCTCATCGTATAACAACTAAAGCTGCTCATAAACTACTTTCTTGCCTCTCTCTAGTTCCTCATATGGCTTTTCAGCCTCCAGTTGTATTCTACCCAAGAAAGGGAAAAAACTTTCTTTTTTATGGGACCGTTTTACTACAAAAGTTAAAGTTGAAAGGAAATATGTGACGGACTTTTACTAGAGTGAGAGGGCATTGAGTGCCAACCAGAGTACTACTACTACCAATTTTATTTTCCAATAAAAAATCTCGGCGGATATTGTGTTCCCTCCTCAGCCCAGCTCAGCTCAATTCTCCCTTTGATACTTCTCTTAAATATCGAAAAAGAAGAAGAAGAAGAAGAGAAGAAAAAACTTTTTTCTCTCTCGTTTACACGATCAGCTAATGATTGTCAAACATTGTTGAATCTTTTTTATTCGACTACGACTACATATTATGACCTTTTTGTACACAGACACACACTCACACATACACATCGGCATTAAAAGTAAATGCGCATATCATCATCAATCCGGTAGTAACCATATCCGAAGATTATAAACAGGGTGCAGCAGCAGCAAAGCAAGCAGACTGTGTGCTAACAAAACAGAATCCAAAGAGCCAAACAACGAATACTTTCTCAAACTCTCATAAATCATGAAAAGAAAAAGCGGAAAGTATAAAAAAGAAGTCTTGTAGTAAAAATGTGTGTAGTAAGTAGCAGAAGTAAAGTAAGTAGAGCGACCACACGGACACGGCTTTTGTTACTCTTCTAAAGCAGTATAAAAAGAATGTTTGTTTGGAAAAAGTTTTTCTGAGAGAAGAGAATCATTTTTTTCTTTCTCTTTCTCTCTTTCTTGAATAAAAAACAGCGAAAGAAAGAGAGGGTGATCAAACGGTCAGTATCAAATCAAAGGAATATTAGCATATAAGATGGGTGAGAAGATGTTGGAGTTGAAGATCCTTTTTTTGTATAATATTTATCCCTTAAGATTTGGATTTTGTTGGAATGTTCATGCACAGCTGTTTTGCAAACTGTTTCACCTCCAGCGCACCACCACCACCACCAAACGACCGACCTGATAAAAAATGGGGGAGAGTTGAAGCAAAGCAAAATTGTATGTGATGACAAGGAGCAAAACGACGATGGCAATGTTGCTTTAGCTTCAGGCAAAGGCTAGGGTTTTTTTCGTCTTGTTCTCCTCGTGATGATGTGAAGTTATGGATGAAATCTACTTTTTTTACTGATTTCAATTTTTACGATGGGACATCAACATCACATCACATCACATGACACATCAACATGACCATAAACATCAACATTTACCGTGATGTTGATGGCGACGGGATGATGGTGCTGCGCTGCTCTTTGCTCTTTAAGTAAAAATGTGGAGGAAACATTTATTTTGTAAGGAGGGGAATGAGAGGTGGTGGGGTATCTTTTAAGGGTAATAGATTCCCTTTCCCATTCCACAAAAACACTTTCTTATGCCATGTATAGTGTTTTTTTTATTTCTACAGATGTGCTGCTGCGGATTGTCATAATAATATTATTCCTCTTTAAATATACTTTTGCATTACTTTACTACGTTAACGAAAAATTTATTTTCAAGTCATATAAGAATATTCCTACGATACTGCTGCAATATTACAGATATTTTTTGCATTGTAAAACATACATGACCCAGGCGCCAGTTAAAAGACTTTTCAAAAAAGGTTGGATAATATTTTACCACAAAACTATTACAAATGTTCACAAACAAGGAGACAGTAATGTTTTAAAAAATCTAAAATATTGATGAAGGGGCAACTTTCTTTAACAACATGATCATGTGGTAGATGCACTGGAAACTCCAAATTGTGTGTAAAAACTTCTTAACGTCTGACTTCGGTTTGTATATTTTGGAGGCATTTAGATCTTTCCTATCTTGTCGCCTGGATTTCCTCAAAAATTGTGTATATATAAGAATTAAAGTAAGCTTTCTTCTTCTTTTAGTGGCAACGCTTTTTGCAAAACTTTAGGGAAAAACATAGAAGTGAAACATAGTAGAAAGAAAGACAGAAAATATGCTGAGGTCATCAAGAGAATCAAAATTCATCTGAGGACACACAGCTTCCTCTTCACTGGCTTTGCCAAGATATCAATACATAGACCTGCACACATACACACCGAACTGAAAATGAAGAAAAAGTTGCTTTCCTTTTTCCATGTCACCGTTCCGTTCCTTATATTTTTCCTCACAACGACAACTCCCACTTTTTTCTTACAAGAGAAGGCATTTTACTTATCTACCTACTTTTGCCTTTCTCTCTTTACTACTTCTTCTCATTGAATACAGAGAAGTACACACATACACACATTTGTAAAAATCATGCACCTCTTTCTCCTCCTTTTGGTTTTCTCTGTTTGATTTTTTTCATTTATTTTTATAGTAGGCCATACGCCATACCAGCCTGTCTTTGGAAGGCTTCCTCATTTCCCTGATTCTTCTTCTTCTTCCCCTACTCTTCGTTTTCTTCTTCATCTCTTTCCTTTCTTTTGTATATTCTACAAACTTGTGTTGACTTTTTTTTACATCCTCTTTTTTTGGACTGCTGTTTTCTCTTTTTTCCGTGGTCCTTTTAAACAACTTTCTTTTTATGTGCTAGTTTTTTCTTCCCTCTCTTCTCTAATCCATTGAAGGAGAGATATGGACAAAACATCAAATTTTTTTCTCTCTGGTAAATGGAAGAGTTGAAAATTACCATTAAAAATCCTTTTCATAAGTTTTCCGTATAACTGAACGAAGAATAGACGTTGCTGTTGCTATTGTGGGGATGTGGGAAGTAGCTCTTCCTACTTCTGCAGGATAAGAAGTGCGATAAGAAGGAGCATAAACGGTACGAGAGATTTATCAATGCTACGGTTTTGAATTTTCTGAACACAAAATATGCCTCTGAATTCTTTTTAGATCATCATCGTAGCTCATGTGGGTGTTCAAGCTCAAACAGATGAACGAAAAGCAAAAAAAACATTTTATTTATCTTTATCATTCATCTCGTTTCAAAAACTCTTCTATTTTATCCACAATAAGATATTACAGCGAGGTTTCCTGGCTTGGCTATTTGGAAGGTGGTTGAGCTCTTGTGAGGAAAAAATCCAAAAAAAACTACACTGGTTTAGCTCTACCATGTTATTATCAATCCTTTTAAAATGCAATGGAAAGAAAACTGACGATGATGAGTAAAAGAATGTTTTTTAGGATTTTAAATGCAGTGGAAAAAGAAAAGTTTTTTTTATTCCATTCAACATCATTCTCATTCCTCAATATAATCTGATGAAATGAAACGTGAATCAATGAAGCAAATCTTTATTCAATAACTTACCTCTTGTTTTCGCGAGCGTGGTAGAGAGAGTAGTAGTATTTAGCTTTGTATTGAAGTTTGAATAGATAAAAAACTTAAAACTTGAAATAAAAAATAAAAATGCAGTGACGACTGTAGAAATCGTACCATGCCGATCGTCTGTAATGATATGCTTATATTTAAAAGCAAAATTAAACATTCCATATTACATCTGGAATACTATTATGGAATGAATGAAGCCACCTGATTTTAGGTGTAAAGCGAAGAGAATGCGTGAATGAATTTTTTGTTCCGTTATATTTTTACTCTCTCCTTTCTCCTCATATATTTCCATATTCCACCAAACAAGAATGAGTGAACAAAGCCATATCACCACAATTAATTCCGCTGACGAAGAAATGGAAAACTCATTTTCACTTTTCTCTCTCTCCCCAGCTTACATACTTTCATTAATTTACTCCATGAGTAGAATAGTATGATAGCAGTTCTAAAGGATTATGGAACAGGATGGTGGTGGTGTAAGAGCAGCAATATTTTCTGGGAGGGACGACGTTGACAAACCTTCAACTCTTCTAGAAGTGACGTTTCGGAAACGGGGAAGAAAAAGGAAAAGGAGGACGACGATTTATTTTTTTACCTTGACTTGTGTCTTTCTCTTCTTTTTACTATCCAAAAGATCTATGATGGAATGTAGCAGACGATGATGATCATAATAATATTAATAACGAGAAATGCATTCAACTCATTTTATGCAGGCGCAAGAAGAGATGAATCACGCGGCGACGACGACGATGATGATGGGTATGCAATTCAAATGTGGGATTGGGAATTGCATTGAAAATTTTAAAAAACAACCTTTACTATTATTATTACGATGATCATCATCCAAGAAGCATATTAAGCACCACAGGTGGTTTACTTTGGGAAGATACCTCTACTCTTTCTTCACATATAAAAGGAATGAATGAGTTGAATCGTTTTGCATTGCTAACTACGTGAATGTTGTTGGACTTGGAAAATGAGTCTCTTGTCTTGTCAAGTGTAAGAATGGGATAATAATTTAAATCTTCCCATTTAAAAAGCCGTTTTGGGGAAGCAGAAGCATACTATGCGTAAATATAGTATTGCGAGACAAGGAGAGACAGAAATTTACTGCATTTCTAATTTAGACAAAGACGATTCTTACTTGAATCAAGTCGATTCATGAATGTCTTCTGTCTGTCTCTCTGACTTTAGGTTGAATGCATGAAGCTTTCTTTTCTCCTTCCACAATAATAAAAAGGGATGAATGGAATAACGAATAAGAGTTACTTTAATGTCCTGTCTCAGGACAAGGTCTCTCTCTCTTTCTCTCATTTTCATTCATTATCCCTTCTAGGTAGGTAAGTAAGTACTGCTGCTTCTGCTGCTGAATACTTTCTCTTGCTCAAGGAAAATAATCTTCCAAAATGATAGCCAAGTGCAGTTCTATTTTAATATCAAGGTTTTATCATCAGTTTCCAGTTTTAAGAAACATGAACTAAGAATAAGGAAGAGGAGGTGGTGTTGGCTGTAGTGGTATCATATTGCCCCCGAAGCACTTTTTAATCTCTTAATAATAAACCTTGCAACTCTGCAGCTTTTGCATGATTGTTCCGTTCTCCATGCATAAAATAATTTTTCGCTGTTAAAAGGAGAAAAAAAGTAAAGCGCTGACGGAGCAAGACGGAGAAGAAAATAAGGCAGGCAAGCAAGCAGGTGGAGGAGACAAGAAGGGGAACAGAGACAGATAAGAAATTTATTACTGTTTTCAAGTTTCAACCCGGGCAAGGATCAGGAATGCAAAAGCTGCTGCCGCTGTGAGTTGGTGGTTGTTGGTATCCCCCAAGAGCTTTTCATTGTGTTCCGCGATGAGGGTTGTGATATCTTCATTGGAATTTTTGGGAGCTTCCTTTTGCTGTTTCTATGTTTGGCAGATTTCATTTCCTGTACGTTTTTAACCTACCTTATTCCAAACCAAATGTACAAAATCCGAATTTTTTCTTCCACAAATATATCTTGCATATTTTTTTTGCTCTACTACTAATATTCCTGCAAAAACGTCACGATTTTATAAAAGAAGCCAGAAAAATCAGTTATTTATTTATTTCTTCTCACGGTTCTACAATACAAGAAACGAAGCTTATTGAATTCAGAAAACCACTTTGTATCACTTTAAATGTTTCTACGAACTTGCAAATTTTTGGAAGTTCACCGATTGTTGTTGCTATTGTCTTGTCATGAGGAAGAATGACAAGAACTCTCCATTTGTCCTTTCATTTCTCATCTTTTTCACCCCAAAAGTGGAAATTTCTTCTTCTAAAAGAATACCATTTATGGTAAGAAGAAGCAGACGTCGGAGGAAAGGAAGAAGAAGAAAGCTCCCTATTTCAAAAGTTTGTTGAGGTGAGCTCTGAAGGGTGAAAGTTCCTGGTGAGAGAGGATGAATATTACAGAGGAAAGATTATGAGCACGATCATCGCAGGATTTCCATATCAAGCTGACATGAAGGAATGACGAGAATGACGTTGGCTGGTTGGTGGTGGGATGGGTGCATAGAAAATGTCATCATTTCATTCCACCTTATTTCCGATCTAAAAGCTCAATCTGTGTGAGTCTTGATCTGTGTAGTAGTAGTAGACGGTTGTGCGGTTACACGCGATGACTCTCTCCCGTTCTTACTTTAGAAGCACACACAACGGCACGACATACCGATTCCCCTTAATATTTAAGTTAGTGAAGTGGGATAAGAGTGCTGTGCAGCAGCAGCATTGAGAATGTGGAATGTGAGAAAGGATAGCTGATTTGATTGCACATTACGTTTTATGTTTATCTTTTTCCTGGCAAGAAAAAGGTTTTAAAACAAGGAGCAAGAAGAATCTTCCTTCTTTTGTGCCCCATAATATAAAAAAAATGTTTTGAGCTGCTGCGGAGCTGTGTGGTGCCCTGCCTGTCTCTGTGTGTGTGTGTGGAGCACTTTTACAATCATCACGGTTGAATTAGCAATAATACAACGTAAAGTGAAAGCTGTTTTCCACTAAGTTAGTTTTCAATAGGAGCAAAGCGCGTCTTTCAATTCGCATTTTGTTCTGAAGTTCCGGCATGTAAAATAATATATAAAGTCAAAATAAACCGTGGCAGTAGTAGCAGAACAGCAGAAGTAAAAATAAAAATAAAATAAAATCTTTTACTATTTTCTAATGTGAGGAAGACACGAAATCAGTAGCATTTTGGTATTAGCATTACAACTCCTACACAGGGAGACAGTTAGAGAAAATAGAAGAAGAAAGAGGGAACGAACCGGACAAGAAATAAACTTGAATCGTTTTTTCTAAATCAATAAACCTTTTTGATCTCTGTCTAGTAGCTCCTTGTTCTTTGCTGCAACTGTAAATTGTCCAACAACAAAATTCGCTTTTTCTCTATCTCTCACTCCCTTTTTCTCCTTCAACTTGACCATGAAAAATAGCAGCAGCGGTAGGAGAACCGAAGTAAATAAACAAAGTTAGAAAAAGAACAAGGAAACAGCAAAAAAAAGCGTCGCCACCGCTTTACCGCTTTGAGTATGCATTACGCAAACAACATAAACATTGCCAGAAGGATTGTTGTTGTTCCGATAAGGAGGAGAGAGATTGAGAGTTTTGTAGTAGGAAGGAGAAAGGAGGAAGAGCACTAATAATAATGACAATAGACAAGTTGGAGTTGGAGTAAAAAGGAACAAAAGAGAACAACACTTAAAGTCGATCATCTGGCTTTTTTTCAGGAACAATGGCAAACTAGGAAAAAAGCTTTATACAAACCTAGTTCAAACAAACACGGACAAATATAAATGTTGTTCTTCTGTTCTGTTCATTCGCCCCCTTTTGATCCTGATATGTTGAATTGACTACGAGATGAGTAGCTGTAGCTGTTGTGCTCCAGTAGGGTAAATACTCGTACAATATAAACTGGATTCTTCCATGGCATGGTATTTTTTTGTAGTTTCTCTTTGAAATCCAATGCCGTTTCAAAGGTTTTGCCCCAGCATAAAAAAGAACAGGACGGATTCGAATCTATCAAAACATTTATCGGTGTAGCTGTTGAACGTGAACCCAGCAAACAGTGCTTTCTTTTTAAGTAAGCAGGTAAGCAAGTAAATCTCTACGTACCCAAAAGCGAGAAAAACTGTGAACTTGACTCTCTCATTGAGAGAAAGGATTTTTTCCTGTTTTTTATAGCTCAGGCAAAGAAAGTAAGACAAGAACGGTTTTATTCTGCTGTTGCAAATAATACACTTGAAACACTTTTTTTGTTGTAGTCGTTTGACGAGATCAGAGATCATGCAGGGAAGAAAAGAAAAAAGGGGAGAAGGAAAAGAAGAAGAGCGAGACAATCCTTTTTTTAGCCTGAGTTACTTACTTATACTTACTTACATTGCCAGCCGTCTTTTTGTTTACCATATCCCGGGAAAAGAAGCAGAAGAAAAAGAGGTGCATCCATTAAAATACAAAAACTTCTTCCTTTTTATGGAATAGGCTAATATTCCAATTTATGCGCACTTTTCGTAGATTAAGCCATTTTGCTTCGTACGAACAAAATCGTGTTAACTTGTTAACAATATATTTTTATG
Organism: Lepidocyrtus cf. sotoi NNG-2020; assembly: GCA_027744475.1. Classification (NCBI taxonomy): domain Eukaryota; kingdom Metazoa; phylum Arthropoda; class Collembola; order Entomobryomorpha; family Entomobryidae; genus Lepidocyrtus; species Lepidocyrtus cf. sotoi NNG-2020. The sequence goes on along the minus strand of JAHZNJ010001965.1, from coordinate 31,408 downwards.
CATACACCAATTTCCTCCTTTCTTCTCAAGGAACAGAAAATTTTTTACACACATTTTTTCTTACACAAAACGTCAATATTTTTCTTGCAAACTTTATAACAATTGCATTTTTATTATTGAGTTTTTCAATCATATGCTACTTTTTTTTACAAAAGGGGAACTTTTCTTTTTTTTGCTTTTGTGGAAAAAAAGTAACTTTTTAAAAAAAAGTTAAACCCAGAACAAGAAACAAACCCAAGCAAGTTCGATTCATCCTTTCTGAAGAAAAAAAACGGTACGTTTGTGCGTATGTCATGTTCTGCTAAAAAAAACCCGACGTATTAGCCCAAACTGGAAACTTCAGGTTTTTGTTACACTAACAAGGGAAAGGAAAAGGAAAAAGTGCGATGAAAGGGGGAGGAAACAAGTTCATTTTGTTGTTTGAGTAAATTAATGACGATATAACTTTTCTCCACTTTACCTTGAGCCTCTTTTTTAACAAAAGAGTCAAGTGGCATTCGAGTAAAAGTAAAGAAAGGCCTTTTTCTCTTCTTTCGCTGTCCTTTATTGCACTTTTTTGATAGAATTCTTACAATATGAACGATTTTAAGTTTTTCTTTTAAAGTTTTTTCTTCTATGGCTAATTTCATTGTTAGATTGCTTCCGCAGCAGCCTTTTTGCAAAACAGAAGTGGTAATTACAAGTGAGGAAAAATAACGTTAGATTTTATTTGTCTGACTTAATCACTTTTCCTGTTATGAAGACAAGACAAGACAAGATTTTATTTTGAAAAGGTGGAATGGAAGCTACTACGATTTGAGGCTAAATTGCTTTTGAATTTTTATTCCCTTCTTGATGGGGATAATAATGGCATTAAATGGAAATAAAGTGTTTCGGATCAAAACATTGCTTCTTTCTTTTCCGCTTTATTACCTTAAGAAAAACTTTCTTCCAAAAACACTTTTGTTTCTTTTACAGATCATTCTGCGTTGTCTTTGTAGCATAAATCAGAATATCACTTTTCTTTAAAAACAAAATCTTCTGTAATCAAAATTATTCATCCAAATCATATGATTATCAGACACTATTATGGCTGCGATGGTAAACTAAACCACCCTTTACTAAAACCAAGCTCAATTACGTTTAGTTATCTACATACACAAACCTGGATATTGAAAAGGAAAGGCAGCAGCAGCACTCGATCGACAAAAAGCGTTAACAGTTAAAGTGGAAGTGGAAGCCAAAGGGTTTTGTGTGAGAGGTCTCATGAGAAGAGTATCAAAGTCTCGTGTTTAGCGGAAAAGAGTGGCTGGATAGTTAATATGAGAAATGTGTATACGAATACAATCCTCTCGACTCCATTCCTTTTTTTCTCCCTTCTCTCATAAATCAACATTGATGAGTGAGTGGAAGAAGCAATTAATTGGTACTCAGATCTGATCTCTCCTAGGAATAATCAGACTGGCATCTATCATGATTAGCCTTTTTCACTTGTCTGTCCACTCACATTCCAATCAAATCGAACTTGGAATTGAAAAAAACTTTTCCATCTTTGCATTGCAGTGCACTGTTTTTATACAGTTTTTAAGGATCCAGAATTATGTGAAATTTTTTCTGCTGCTAGACTTTCTCTTTCAGATTTATTTACTTTGTATAAAGTTTGTGATTTATAAGGGAAATCACAGATGGGATTCATTTGAGACTAGCTGCCTGGGTTAAATGGAAACTGCTACAAATCATTTTTACCATTTACAGCTTAACTTTGAGGAACAAAGCAGCAAAACTACCTAACATTTTTGTTATTTAAAATTTTGCGTAAGTAAAAGGTATCATTCATTATATTTTTTAAATATATTCTGTTGCAAGAAGTGTGGAAACTGTACAATGAACTCTTTTTGTCAACAGACATGACAAGGATTATATTTATCCACAAGGAAAAAAATATAATGATGTGGTGATGTGTAAATATAAAGAGAAAGAGCATTAACTTTTCACAGCTAGAGAAAAACTTTTTAAAACAAAAAATATAATATTCTGAGCGAGTTCAACGAAATCATTAGCTCATGAATGGTAGGGGTAACAAGTAGTATGTACACAGTATGTACATACAACAAAAATCCCAAAAGTTTAAGAATTACATTAATTTAACCATCAAAATAAAAATGATAATAATTACTATTCGTTCAAATTATTAAATTTAAAAAAATACAAAAAAATTTCAGAATAAAAATGAATTTCTGAGTAGATTTAAGTTGATGTAAAATAAGTTCAATTCTAGAGACTTGCTTAATAGAGCTCCGTTGTTACGGTTAAAGAAAACGAAATCAGTGCAGTAGTGTCTGTATGCCCATCATTTCCTCTTCTTTTTGCACTAAATGTAACGAGACGGATAAAAAAGATGTGTTTAGTGGCGACAGAAAAAAATCTTGTCTGGGACGACGAGAACGAAAATGATGATGACGATGATGATGCAGAGGACATATTATATAGATTCTCACAGAGCAGTAGCAGCATAGCAGTTCATATTATATTCCAAGTTTTTCTTTCCAAGGAAGAAAAGCACGATCCAGCATTTATAAAAAAAGGCGGTTGAGTTGAGTGCATTACTACTTGCATGGTGATGATGCTGTTAAAGCCATGAATGGGAAAGTTGTTTTGGTTACGCTACATATGCAACTTTCTTTTTCTACTTTCTTTCTTCCGTCATCTTCCGTTTTTATCTATTTTTATGGTAAAGCTAAAGTTAAGAAGAACGATAAGAAGATGTATAATGTTTTTGTAGGAAGAGAAAGAAAGGTAGGGGAGAGAAACGAGAGTGAGAGGAAGAAAGAGAAAAGAGATTCAGTCAGACTATAAGAATTGGAAAGCAAAATAAAAAGAGTGAAATGAATATAATATTTTTCTCCGGTAAGTCATTTATCATTTTCTTCTACTTCGTCTTCGTAGTCGCCGTCTTCGTCGCCGACGACTACTTTCGTTAATACCAAAAAAATAAGAAAACGAAGAAGAAGAGTAGTTCAGCTATTACTTACATAACATTTCAAGTTTATTTCCATCTCTTATCGAATCCATTTCATCTAAACTTTTCCACAGAAAAAATTACTGGGAACTGCTACTGTTACTACTACTGACTTGCATGAAAGATCCCCAACAAGTTTACCCATTTTCTTTGCTTTTCATTCACCATGCCAAATTAAACTTATTCTTCCAGTACTGCCTGTTTACTACAATTTTTTCTAGATTTAGATTTTTAGAGACAACGACAGTCTCATCTGCATTTCAAGAAAGTTCTTTTTCCGCATAAATAAGCTAAGTTAATCATAAATTCGTAAAATTTTAAATAGCATTCATATCAGATTTAAATCCTCCTCTAATAAATGTGTTTTTTCTTAAATGTATCTGGAAAAATATTTGTATGAAACATTTTTTAGTACTATGTTTAATCACGTAGTAATTTAACAGTCAGTCATGTAATTAGTTTTGGAAGTGTGCACGACAAATGCAGAAATTTGGTTAAATCTGAGTCAACAACAACAGAAAAACATGACCACCCTTCGTATGTCGCTGCAAAAGTTGCGTTATATAATTTGACAGCAATACCAATTCTTTGTGTAAGTTCACGTACTCATGTCAGCTATGATATTTACTGGCATTATCCATTGGAGCATTGTCGACAAGTTTTCATTTCTGCAGTTTCATCATCGTTCCATAATGTAATTACAAAAAAGGGACTATGGAACGAAGGAAATTATGATTTCACATTAGCCTTATCGCCTAAAAGTTCCTACTTCATTTAATTCGTCCACCAACCAACCACCTTTCCAATCATCGTCCTTGGTTTAAAACGAAAATGAAGGGAAAGAAGCAGAAGAAGGTAAGCATTTAAATCCAAGGACAAAAGAGTCAATAAAGACTTTTTTTATCCAACTAGCCAACCATCCTTTTGTAAAGTCCAATCCGAAGAAAAATATTTGTGTGAGAAAAACAGATAAGTCCCAGAGAAAGGAAAAGTATAGAGAGAGGGGTGGACGGATAGTGATGATGATGATGACGATGCTACCACTTTATACTGCTGATTCAGTTATTTTTTAAACAGACAAGAAAAGAAAAAAATCAGTTCGATTTTAACTTTGGCATTTATCCAAAACCTTTTTACAGTAGTGGCTACGTCGTCTTGAATAAATATATATTTCCATCCTTCTCCCATTTTACTACAAGTGCAAGGACGCATTGTACTTTTTGGTTGTCCTGTTAGTTTCCTCAAACCGTGCTACATTTTTTTCTACTGTTTTTTACAAAAAAGAAGTCCGAGAATTTTGAGTCTAGTTGAGTCTAGCCAACAAATGTGGGAGATATCTTATAAAGGCTTTTAAGTTATTGTTATGGTTTTGTTCAGAAAAATATTGGTGCAGTTCTTCTCCATCGTTTCTTCAATATTAGATAATATTCAACTGTTAGACTTAGAGATATTCTAGTAAATCAAGGAAAAAAGTATTTATTTCTCATCATTCTAATGGGATTTTTCGTTTCTTAAAAGGAATAATCTCAAAAAAGAAAATTTTATCTCATGCAGCAGCAACAGCAAGTAAAATACAGAAGTGTTTTCTCTGTCGCCTTATCAGTAAATGGGACGTAAAGGGAGTTCTATAGCTTTGATTCGATCAGTTTTCATTACCGAAAGGGGGAGCATACATACTTTGATACTGAAAAAACATCCATATCCATCCATTTTATACACTTCTTAAAATCTATGTACCTAATTTCAGACAAACTTTTGGGAAAAAACTGCACAAAGAAAAACACTTTTGAATGCACTTTTCTTCTTCTATTTTTAGCTATATTCTATTATGAAAGTGTTTAAGGCAAAAATGCAACATCCATTTCAAATGTTTGACAAAAAAAACTTGGCGGAGAGAAATAGTGAAAATACGAAATATATTTTTTATTTTTGCTGCGTAATCAAAAAACTGTCTTTTTAACGAAATGTAATGCAAGATCCTAAATCAGTACTTCATTTTTTCCAATATAATGTGTAGTAGCAATGACAGAAATAACTGAAAGAATATTTAAAACGGAACGAAAGATTTTTTTCTCTTCCTTTCTTCACACGTTCGCGTGTGGATAGAGCGATTGCATTTGGCTTGCATTTGCTGCTTGATTCATTCATTCACTCACTCATTCCCTCACTTAACTTTTTTATTTACTTTAGCTTCCGTTCGTTCCTTCTCTTATTATTCAAAGAATAGATGGATTATATACTCACAGTCAACAGCATCGTGATAGATGCACACTTTTGCAGAGATTATATTTGACAAAGGAGATTTTTGCTTTATAAGTCTCTTCGGTCTCCAATTTTTTGTTTACCCCTCTTGTGACAATGAACACTTTCATCGTCACCACTACCACTGCCATTGCACTGTCATTGGGAAAATACTCAGCATCTTTCCTCCCTCCTTTAAAAAACATTCCAACAAACTTTCCTGTTAAAAGAGCCACAAAAACACCGTCTAACTAAAAAAGCCATACCAAAACCAAATATATTTTCTTCCCTCTCCAAGTTTCGTTTCTTTCTGTTTGATTTTCGGATTTTCCTTTTTGGCGAGATCTTATAGCGAACCCCCGTTTAAAAATCTACCTCAAAAAGAGGAAAGAGAAGGAAAAGGTGACGTAAGCTAAGATGGGTGATGATGATGATATTTAAAGAGAGTAAACTGATCATTGTGTTATGCTCCGACTCCCTTTCAAGGATAATAATAATAATACCTACCTACCTTAAAAGGTAGTAGATGTGTACCAATCAAACGTTATCGATATTGAAAACTGAGACACTTTCTTTTTCTCTTTCTTTTTTTCTCTTTCTCTTTCCCTTTTCAACTAAAAACTGTCTCATTTATTTTTCTTCTTCTTCTTCTTGTTCCGTTAAGGAAAGCAGAAAATTACACACGCACGCATCTCCATCCTTAACTGCTCTTTAGTGCCGTCTCTCTCTCTCTCTTAAAATTGCCGTCGTCATTCTTCCTCTATTTCTACTAATGTTGCTGTTGATGATGATGAGGATGGTGGTGGTTGTGATGATTCCGCCGATGGTAACGGCAACAACGATGATGACGATGCAATCTTGAGAATGCAATCAATGGATGCACTCTGTCCCTCCTATATACCACTAAAGTAAAAAAAGTGTTCTTAAGAATGGCCACAAAAAATGCATTACCACCACCACCACAAGAGAAAAAACTACTTCCCAACAAACGCAAACATTTCTACTTTATGACTCCTCCACCAATATAAAAAATATAGTTACTTATTATTATCATCACTATCACTATTACAAGAAAATATCGATGAGTGCATATACCTTCCTTTATACTCTCCGCATCCTATTCACCACCACCACCACAACTTTTTTGTCCCTATATTTTTACACATCAGCCTTGTCTCCAACGACTTCACTGATTCCTTTTAACACTAACTTAAAAAGAAAAAAAAGCCGTTCGAGGTAGAGAGAAAATAGTTATTATTTGAATCAGTTTTTTGTGTTGGGTTCTGCTAAAGAGGATATTTCACCACACAAACCAAGAACAAGTTCCGTCAAAGTTCAGTTTCAAACAAATAGTGCTGCTGCTGTCCTTGCGTAAGAAAAAGAGAGGAAGAGAAAATAAGCCTAGATCTTCTCTCTTTCTTTTTCTCTCCCCTTACCACTTTTTGTTTGCTTACTTCAGTTAGTTTTTTTCTTTTCTTGCTCAGGTTAATGTGAACAAATATGAGATATGAGTTGGTGTGAAAGTTGTGATTTCTCTTTCGCTTCTTTTCTCTGGAACTGGAGAAAACTGAGACTTGACTTATCCACTTTTCTTCTTTTTACTACTACAACGCACTCACAAACCTTACCTTTTCTAAGTTCATCATTATCAGTTTGGGGAAAAATGTGAAAAGTTTGTTTTTCCACAAAATAAAATATCTTACTATTAGACAATCTCAGGTTTTTTTTACCTTTTTTTAGTTCTTTTTTGTAATAATAAAGGATATCTGACAATTTGCATTAAAGAACAAACCACATTTACTTGAATTGGAAATCTTTGTTCAGGAAATGCAAAACAGTTTTCTACAATAACGTACGACAACCAAAAAATATCCCAAGAACGGAAAAAATTACAAAACGTTTTTATTCACGGAAGGACAAATAAGCTAAAGTTATTAAAAATTGGATAAGATTCAAACTACTACTACAACCTCACTTTATATTCATGAATTATGATGACTGACTACTAAAGCTACTACAAATGAGTAGATTCTCGAAGAGTCTTCTAGTCGCCTCAGCTAGCTTCACTTGACTGGGGAAAAAAATCAAAATGAGAATGGTTGACGGTAGCTCCGCTTTCTCCGCTAGCTTCCGGTTTTCGTTGAAGCCAATCTCCGACCATGTTATATTTTTGTCATACCGCCAATGTTAAGTTTACTTCCAATTTTTGCTACAATCAGCATACGCCGCCCGCAACACATTCTGGCCCCTTTCTGCTGCCTCCGCTCGAATCATAAGTTAGCCCGTTTATTTGTGTGTTAAAGGAATGATCACGTGACGCTAACGTGACAGTGACAATTAGGCTACGCCGCTCGCAACACAAGCTACCAATACTTTCTGCTGCCTCCGCTCTAACCATAAGCTAGCCACTTTGTATGTGTTGATGGGAGGATCAGCTGCCGCTAATGTGTGTTACAATTAGTCGACCCCACTCGTATCACATAGTAGCCGCTTTGTATTTGCGTGCAAGGGAGTGTGGTGACTACAATCAGCCGCCTACACTCGACACATATGCTAGCCTATTTCTGTTGACTCCGCTAGCAAGTTGTTCTTTTTTTTGTTTGGTGGGGTTTAATCGTGATTAATCGATTTGAAAACTCTTCGAGTCTCATCTAAAGGGGATTTAATCCCCTTTATTATTTCCTGTAGTAGCAGCATTCTCTCTGCTGTCTGTTGTAAACTCTCATTATAGAAAATACAATAATAAGTGGCATTCAAGAGCAATAATAATCAACTGGTTACGGTGGTATTGGTAGTGCTCTCCAAATTGAAAAGGTACTATTAACATTCCTTCCCAATCCCAATAATAGTACCCCATTCAAATATTTCTTTATTGTGAATATGTTAGAACAATTTAGTACAATCGGGTTAGTATTACGGGCTTGATCGCTTGCACAGAAATGTAAACGACATCATGAGCTTAGTGAGTTTGAGTGTCTGTTTGTCTGTCCGCACCGCACCTGCTACACAAATTAGCCCATTTTTGTTGTATATTTTGTATATTTTGAGCTAGTCGTTATTTTAACAAGGGTCTTGCTTTCTCCTAACATTTTATTTTCTACATAAAATACAAAACAAGAATTATTATGAATTATTTTGAATTCCAGAACATAAAAAATCTTTCATACTTCTCATACTAAAGTACTCATTTTTTAACATAACTAAAAAATCCTTTTCTAAGTACAATTTTTTAAATACTATACTTAACTTAAAATATCCGATAAGCATACCACCTTCTACCACATCGCTCACACACAGATGAAGGGATGAGTGAAAAAGAAGTGCTTTTAAGCCTTACACTTACACTACCACCCAACAACCGCTTTGCAATGACAAATAAGCAGCTTGACTTATGAGAGATGAAAATCTGATGTAGATTTTCATAAGTAGTGGGAACAGGCAGAAGAAAGCAAGCAGATCTTGTACGGAACGGAAAGCATCTTCTTTTCCTCTTCATAAAATATACACACGGAAAAATGTGATATGGCACGACAGCCAGACAAAAGCAACGGTTATTCTTCTTGACAGCAGCAGAGCCAGGGAAAGCGGAGTAGTGGTTGGTTGGTTGGTGGTGCATTTTTTACTAACACGGGGCAAAACGGAATTCAACCAAAATATACACACTACTTATTCTGTAGCAGAGCAACCCACAGCCCACGCCACTACAAATGAATAAAAAAATCTGAATAAATAAATGAGGACCCCAACCTTTAAAAATCTGATATTTTTTCTTCATACTACCTACATATGCGGTTTTTATTATTATATTGATATGAATCATTCATATAAATACATTAATATGAGCTTGGAAAAAATGCTCTCAACTTCTCTCAAGCATGATTCGTATTTTTTCTGTTGATGGCGATGCTTTTTTTTCTATTTCTTCAAAGTGAAAATGAAAAAGGGATGATGTAGAGGTACATGAAACATACTACTTAGTTATTATTATGCGTCTTTTTTTAAATTGAAATATTCTTCTTCAGATTTTTATCCTTCTATAAGTAAGCACGTACGTTCGTTTCATGTAAAAACATTTTTTACTTCCCCCGCACTTGCTTATTTGGATGGGGATTAGGGATGAGAGATATAAAGAAAGAAAGAAGAAGGGAATAGAGTGATGGTAGGTATTAATCAAGTAGAAATGCATACCTACTACCTGCCTTACGTCCGTACATATGTACGTGCATGTATGAATACTACTTACTTTCTTTTTTCAGAAGATTTCTTTATGACAAGCACAGTTTCTTCTGTTTTGGAAAAGCTCGTCATCGTCATCCTCACCATCATCATTCTTGTCTTTTTTGTCCCGTTTTGTAAAAAGAAAAGACGAAGAAGAGCAAGATCCCCATTCATGTTCTGACAGAGTGACGGAAAATTACAAGGGATTATGAAAGGGCTTTTAAGTCTGAAGAAGAAAAGTGAGAAGAAGAAAAAGACAAAAGAAAAAAGTTACAAATTCTTTATACTTATTTCATGTTGGGAAACATTAAAGTGCTCGTGACTTATGTCATTTTTCATGTCCATTTTAGAATCTCTTTCTCTTTGACTTTAAAGACTCACTTTGGCTGATTATTATACATAGTAAGTAGGATGACAAAAAAATCTCTGAAGCGAAAGAACTTCATTACAAAATTATCAAAGAGTGCTGCATCAAACAACAGTATCATGATGATGATCATCGTCATCCAATCCACTGAAGGCTGAAGGTTATCTTATAATTGTTTCAATTTCATTCACTCTTCATTTAAGAAATTGCCCTTTTACAAAGAAAATAAAAATTTGTCAGAAAGCTTTTCATTACAAAAATGACAGCTCATTTCTACAAAGAAAAACTGACGTAGCCTGCTAGAACGAAAAAATCAACTTTAAGAATTCATTGACGAATTTTTATTTTTAGGAAAATATTTCATTTTCACCCTGTCTTTTCTCCCTACCAATGCAACGTTACGTTATTCAAGCACCATTCATCTTTTTTAAACTTTCAAATGTCATTATTATGAAAAACAGAAACTTTTCCTGATGGAAGAAAAAAAAACATTTCTTTTTAACATTCACCACCATCTACTACCACATTTTCCTTTCCTTGTTCACCTTCTTATTTTTTACTTCTACTTCGTCACTTTCTTGAAAATGAATGAGTTCGCTGAATGAATTAAATAAGAGGAATGAAGATGAGAGGAGAGACTTCGTAGAAGTGAGGGAGAGAGAGTGAAAAAATCTGAGAAAGTGGTGAGTGGTGACACCACCACTATTATAACCATCACCATCCTCATCAAAACACATACTTACTTACTCTGAAGCTACTCCCTGTTCGCATTCATACTGAAAAAGTTATATTTTAAGACAGTTTTTTCTTTATTTTCTTCCTTTGAAAGAGATGAGAAAAGTGTTTGCTTGCTTTCTATTGCTACAAAAATGTATATCTCTTCTCCGTATAGCTTTTTCAATAATAAAAGGGAAGGAGGGAATGGGAATGTGTGAGTTTTGTGTGTGTTTTCATGTTTGTGTTTGGCTGAATACCAAAGCATATTGAAATTTTATTTAAAGAAACTGATGCATTATCATCATTAGCTGTCTTCTTCTTCTTCTACTTTCTCACATTCTTGGGAATTGGCTGAGAGAAATGAATGGAAAATGAAATGAAGAAAATGAAAAAGCCAGATGAAAAGAATAGATAGTGAGTTGTGAAAAGAGTAGAGAAGAAGAAGTAAGAATAAAAAAATGTTTTTGGGGAGTCAAGTCAAAAGAAAAGTAACTGTAACTGTGTAGCAAAGCAGAGCAGAGCAAGCAGCGAGAAGAAACTTCTCGGTGGTGGTGGTGGTGTTGGTGGGTGGTTGTATTTCACGGCTTCTCATGGTTACCCCCGGACAACCTTCATAATATAATGGGATTTGCATATGGAAGACAGAGAAGAGAGAATACAAGAAGGGAAAAGAGAAAAAGGAATCACCAACTTGAGACAGATATAGCTCATTAGAGATCCATTCAGAAGTTATCTATCTAAATTCACTTTTACTTTCTCACACTCTGAATTCTCAATTATGGAAAAACACATTTAAACACTACTCCTCCTTTCCTCTCTGAATAACTACAAAAGGGAAAACTCTTACCAAATGAGAGGAAGAGAAAGAAAAACCAAACACTATAGCTTTCTTTTTTTGTAGTCCATTGATTATGGAGGTAAATTAAAGGAAGATTTTATTTCATGGTATAGTAATGTAATGTAATGCAACTGTAAAGCTGGTTCGCTGTTTTTTAAAATAACGTAAAATTGAACTTTTCATAACAAGAGTTGTTTTTTTACTGAATAACTTCTTCAAGGATTTTCCAATGCCAGGCAAATTTTTGAATCACAGATTTTAGCCATGTAAATGTTTCGTTTTTGGGTTAGTGGAACAACAGAAAGTATAGCAAAGCTTTTATTCTAAGTATTCCAAATAAGTAAATCAAGTTGAGTATGAGTTGTAGAAAAAATCTGTGCCTTCTGTCGAATGCTCGGTGTGAAACCCTCTTGGAAGGAAAGTAGAAACTATTATGGAGAGGGATGAAAATAAGAAGGGAGAATCACAACCTGTGAATTAACTGAGCTGGCAAGAGGTTCAGCAGCAGTAAAATAATACAAACGTCATTTTTTATGAAGTACAGTAATTTAATGTCGGCATGAAATGGCTCCCAGTTTCACTCTGCTCCATCTTCTTTTTTCTTTTGATAAATTCTTTTTTTTAGAGGAGAGGGAATAGGGTACTTTTTCGACTCCTCTTTTTCCATCCTTTTTCCTTTTACTTGAAAGTCTAAAAAACAACCCGCGCGGTATTTCCAGAGAATGAAAGTTCTCTAACACAAGATATTTCAAAATTTTCAAACTAACAGCTTCTTTCCTGAAATGCTAAATAGCACAAACAAATAATAAAATATTTCTTGTTCAAGTTGAAACAAGAAGTGCACTAGTGGAATGTGAAGGAGACACACAAGTGAAGTTATCAGTTAAAAAGTGGGGATAATAAAAAATAAAAAGGGGCGAAGAATATTATTATTAGCAAAAAGGAGAGAGAGAGAGAGAGAGAGAGAATTGAGTTGTTGGCAATACCGTTAAGAAGGAGAAATAACGGTTAAAAATGTGTACTTGTGTTGTCAGCAACGCAGTAGAAGAAGAAGAAGATAAAAGAGAAGCAACTCTAGCATCATCGTTATTATCATTCCCATTTTATTCCACGTTGTTAAATGGGCCACCCACCACTACACAGCAGTGCTTGGCTGCCGTAGTCTTTGTATACTTACTTCTTAGGAAGTGGGGAGAATGCCTTTCTTTGTTGTTAGTAGTGGGATCCGGATGGAATGGCAGTTGGTCTGGTCTGGTCTGGTCTGATCCAAAGAAAGTGCTCACACAGTTGGAACACGACAATATATATGTCCAGGGTTATTGGGATTCCAAAAAGGAGATAATTTACTGAGATTCCGGCAGTTTTTCTTGCCCTGATGATGATGATGTTGATGTTGATGATAGCAGTGGTGGTGATGACTCCAGTTCCCAAAAACCCATCCAGCTAGAACTTCATCTTCATGCTCCACTTGTTCTACAAACTAAACTTTACTTGTGCTTATAAAATGTAGAAAATTGGGAGATGAAATGTGGCAATCTCATCCCTACTACAACTACCACGACTACTTCTACACTACACCAAGAGAATCTTCATAACAAACTTTATTATCAAGATAAAGAAGTGAAGAAAGACTTTTGTTTCCATGTTTATCTCTAAATCTGACATAGTTATGATATTATTGTTAAAACGTACTTATATTTTACATCAAGATGATGTGCGTAGTATGCTCTCAACAACGAAAACTGTATAATAACATAAACCTATAAACATATTTTTTGTTACAAGTAAAAGTTTAGCAGTGAACATGTCGTCGTCAGTCGTCAGCTGGCTTCTCTCCCCTCTTTCTCTCTCTCCTTTCTTCACTCTCATCCTTTTCGCTTCTTTCTCCTTTTTCTTATACCGGACACGGAAGTTGTGAACTTTGATGTCCATTGAGAAGAACAAGACAGACAAAGAAATGGAATTGTGATTGAAAATAAAAAGCATCATAAATTTTATCATTTGATTCTTTCATTATTGTTGTTGTCTGCCAAAGATGTTGATGGCGTTTCAGAATAAGCCCATTTAACCACCCATCCCGTATTATCCCATCTCATCTTTTTATTTTTGTTTGCCCAAATAATATGAATATCTACATATGGCGCCTTAGCAAAATTGCACTTGCTGAAAGGAAGTCAGATTTTCGAAACAGTTAAATCTCTTGTTTGTTGCCTCCTATTTTTTTCGTCATAGTCAATTTATTTTTTTTAAAGCCAAATACAACAAAAGCGTCTTTGTTGATGGGTAAAGTGCGAAATTATGAGCTTTGAGCGAGTTCCAATGTTTGATGGATGATAAAAATGATTATGATGACGAAGATCGTGGTAGTGGTGGTGGTGGTGATGATGACAGTGATGTTCAGTACGTAACTGTCAGCGGATGAATAAGATAAGTTTATTGAGATGCTGTTCTTCTGCTTTTTCTTCTACTTCTCGTAAAGGAGACTATTCTTGCCCATAACCAACTCCGTTTTTATATTTATTCATCGATTGAACAATTTCATTCCAGATTCATGCCTGAAGGAATAATATAGTGTGAGTGGAAAGAGAGAGAGAGCGAGATTCGGGATGATGAAGTTCATCGTCATCAACATCATCATCATCACAATGATGAGAATTGGATTCCTCTATAAAGTTTCGAGAATCTTTTTCTTCACTTTTGGTGGAAAAAGTTGGAAACAAGTGAGTAAAATACTGCGTGGTTGTAGTGGGACTATGGTGGTGTGGTTCCCCACTCGTAAATCGGTTTTTGCGCTAGTGGGAATGAATGAATAAAAAACGGATGAATGCAAGAAGGGAAATATCCACTCTTTCCATTAATGATAGAGTGCTTTTTACACCAAAGGGGGTAGTATCATAACGTTCGGTTCCCCTCTTTTCTCTCCCTGTCCCGTCTCATCATCATGACTACTTTCTTAATGAGATAAAGACGAGGAAAAGATGAAGATGACGCAAAGACACAGTCACTCAGCAAACCATCGTCATCGTCTTCTACTTCTTCTATATTGTAACGATGATGATGATTGCGATGATGGCTTTGTTAGTGATCTCTATGAAAGAGTTTTTTGTCGTTTTCTTTTCATTTTTATTATACTCTTTTAGAGAAAGAGAGAAAGACACCTTGATATCTTTCTCACTTTCCCTCCCAACTTTTATTGATATTAAAACACAAACAGGAACTTTCCATCAATGTGCTATATTATGATGCTCTTTCTTAAAAAAAGAACAAATGTCTACTACTCCGTTTTAATCACTTTGCTTAACTGATTTTTCAGATTCGTCTCTTTAAAAAGGTGATTATGCAATAGTATACCTATTATTATGTGAAGAAAGGAAGTAAGGCATAAGTATGAGGGGTTTTTAGTATTACAAACTAAACCACTTCAGTAATAATAGTTTCACTCATTTTTAATGAAAATGAGCGGTTTGTTGCGTACCAAATGAGAAGCTCATTTTAATGAAGTCGTAATAGACGTGATAAAAGTTGATGAGGGAGAAATTAAAAGAGAAAAGAAGTGCGTTTGAAGCTTTTTTACAATAAAAAGTAGTTTTTCTTGATGTTGTAATGCAAATGTATACAAATCTGGCTTAAACATTACAATTTTGAATTCGCGTAATGCATGAAATTAATTTTCTGAAGAACTCTAATTGAAAATACTCGGGAAGAATTCAACGTTTAATAAACAATCATTTTAACCCACCTTTGTTTTTTTCACTACATTTTACTAGACAGGTGTTTTGCTAACTACATTGATTAGTTCAAGTAAAGCAAATCCGACTTACATTTTTGATTTAGTACTTTACTTAAGTACATTAAATGGTTCTTATTGATGCAACTTAAACAGTAAATAAAACAGTTTTGTGTAACGGCCCTTCCTACTACCTACCTACTACTGCCACTATGAAACTAAAGAGACAAGGGTGGGTGTGTACTTCTGTCTTGTTGTTTGTGTAAATCGTTGTATTTATTTCCCTTTTCATTATAAGCTGCGATGCGATGGGGGAAAATGGCTATGCCGTGTTGTTGGAAAAGAAAGAAGTTTCATGAGCCGACTTACACTACTACTCCGTGTCTATTATACGTACCATAACACCATTTCCGATTTATATTGTTGGCTGTCAAGCATGTATTAACATTTATTTGAAGAGGTGTTAACACGCGATATGAAAAATTGAGGAGGATTCAATAACTTTCCCCACTCCACAACAAAATGGGAGTAATTCAGCGAAGAAGACTACACTGAGCATTATGTAAGGGTAGGAGAGTGAGTGAACGATCCGAGTTGTGGCTTTTCCGTTGTGGCTAACGAAAACGCAACACCACACAAACCGCAAGGCCGCAAACCTCCAAACACTTTTTTTGTGGATTTACAATTACTCTTTTTATTTGTTGAGTTCCCTGCAAATACAATTTTCGCCGCAAATAAAATCTCCTTCCCGCAGCAACTAAACAACATAATCATATCATCCTTCCTTTCCTTTCTAAATTTCTGTCACAAATTTTGTAAGGTGGAGAGAGAGGGAAGTAACATTCAATTGCAATTTAGCAGGTGTATTGGCAAAGCCGCATTACAGCAACAGCGGCAACGACCTCCTCTCCAGTTCATAGAATTTCATTTTCCTCCCTCCCTCCTTCTTCTATTTCACTTAACAACATTCTCTCTGTACATAATATTTAGAACGAAGGGAAGTGGAGAAAGTGTAAAAAAATTTCCAATACCTTTAATTCTCTTTTGTTTACATAACAACCCTTTGCAAAGCTATGTGGTATTGTACTTTGTACTTTGCCATTCACTCTCTCCTTTACTCAACAACTTGGAAAATGTCGCCGTCAGTCAAGGTTCGCTAAACACAGGCGAGGGAGAAAACAATCTGCTTTCTCCTTCCATCCATCCATCTATCCATCCACCGCCACTATCCTCATTCGTAAACCAAACGACGTGTCACAATACAATCATGTCGATGTTTTTTTTTCTTCTAAAGAAATACAAATACAAATAAAAACTGGTTAGTGGAACAAAACCTCATAATATGGATTCACTTCAGGACTACTATCCCTCCACCTGTCTACCTCACCACCACCACCACTGTTTGACTTGACAGTGTGCCATTCCATCCTTTTTCTCTCTTTTTTGTATTAGTCCCTCGTTTTATTTTCTCACCACCACCACCAATAACAAAAACAAAAACAACAACAACAGAGTCTTAGCAAAAGGACGGGGAAATGTGTCAAGACCTGTGTTGTTTTCCAGTTGTTTCGTGGTGGTAGTGGTGGCAATGGGATGCTTTCCTCCCTAAATATAAACATTACCTACTAGGTTATATGTACAAAAGCTGTAGTATTTTTCCCTGCCCACTTCTTTTTATTTCAACCGTCGTCATCATCACATTTAAGGCCAGGGAAAAACAACTGTAAAAAGCCAAAATATCCCTTGGGACCGATACTAAGCTTTTGCTCCTCTTTAGCCTTTCTACACTTTCCCTTTTTTTGTTTTCTCCAGGGTTTTTACTACCACTATTTAGTTAGTTTTTTTTTATTTTGAAGAAAGAAGAAGAAGGAAGGAGCAAAACTAGAAAAAAAAACAACAGAACACAACATTGGAAACTTGCTACAGGTTTTTGTTTTGCTTTTATGTTGCTATTATTTCTGTTGCTAGAATGCTACTGCTGCTGCTTCTGTTCTGTTGCACCCATTTTCACTTTTTTCTTTAAAAGAAAAAGGAAAAAAGCTGTTAAACTAAAAATGTTTCACTTTATCCCGGGATGTTTCTTTCTTGCTGTGCTTTTGCATTGTGAAATAAGAATGAGATGGATGTTGCCGTTGCCATTGCTGCTGGCGGAACTGCTCCTCCTCATGTTGATGAGTATGACGATGACGAGACATCCACTTTCATCTAATCATTATCACCTCCTTTAAAGGTTTAGTTTAATTTGGCTGTTAAGGAAAGAAGGCATATTGCGTGTGGCTGGCTGGCTGATGCTCTGTAGAGAGGGAAATAATGATTGTTGTCATTATTGTCGTAAATAGCACATTTCTGGTTAAGACCAACAAGAACACGAAGAAACCTAAGCAGGGGAAAGAGAAATAGCAGAAGGAATTCAATAATAAAAAAGGAAAAGGGAATTTTCTTGTTGCCTTTGTCCCCTTCTCATCTCGTTTAGGAAATACGTGATATGAATCTAAGTGAATTTTCCTTGGAAGACTTATCCAGAATGCGTGAACAACAAAATAAGGTTTACTACGTTTACATGAAAAAATATTGTTTGCTTTAGTGAGAGTGAGTGAGTGAGTGCCTTGTTATTTTATATATTCGCTAAAACCATAAGATAGAGGAAGACAAGAGGGACAGAAAAAAAAAGAATAAATAATGAAGGGTGCATTGAAATCTTCTCCTTTTATACAATATAAAAATATTATGGAATGTCCCACCACTTTTATATCAGCGAAATCATTTTTGTTGTCATCTTACAACACAAAGTCAACGTATAATAAAAAAAATAACGTAGCCACTTAAATATCTCTAGAGATGAGATTATAATAATAATGAGTAGCAGTGAGCCCGTGTTGCAATTTTTTCTCGCACAGGAGGAAGAAGCTTCTCGAATGGAAGTCTTTTGCCATCGGGCATTTTGTGCAAGTATGAAAGACCGAGAACAAAAATAGTAGCGGTAGCAGTAAATAAGCAGACTCGGGTCGGTTTTTTGAACCCCTTCCTTGCCAGATCTGACTTGTATTTTTGTATCTTCTGAACTTTTTTGTTTAGTCCAGCGTGTGATTGGTCTCGTTGCAAAAAATAGATGGATTCGCCATAAAAAATAAGTAAAAGTTTTACTTGGAGGAGAAAATGTAATAATAACTTTGCTTATCATAGATAAGTCGTTCGTAGAGAGAGAGGGAGAAATGTGAGTACAACTTTGATATTATTACTACACAAATAATATTATATAAAAAAAATTGTGTCGTCAACTTCTTCGGGTTCTTTGTCGCCGTTGTCGTTCCCCAACATTTTTTGGCATCTCTTGCTCACCATCAACAGATTCATGTCCGAACTTATTTATATTATTATTATCATCATCATCGTCATAACTATAGTATAAGGGCAGGAGAAATTCACAGCGGCGGATGAGACTACTATTCCCGATCAAGAGGAAAATGTGAACGAGGGTTGAACAAGTGGAAAGATAAATCCAATTTTGTCCTGATGATGACGACTCACTAAAGAGAAGTTTGTTGTAGAAGCTGTGGAGTAGAAGAAGAAGAAAGAGTGATATTCACTGTACTGATAGGTATTGCAATGCGTTTAGTACTTCCTCCTTAAATTCAATGGATTACAGAAGAAAACAGTCAGATAGATGAGAGAAAGCAGAAAGTAAAGGCGAGCAAGAGAGAAAATGATAGAGAAGGAGAAAGAATCAATCCCTGTGTGAAAGAGATTCGTGCTTTGCTTTCCTCTTCTTCTTCTTCTTGTTCTCCCGCCACCACCATCAGAGACCACTACCACGTCCTAATAATTGAAGCCAGGCACTTGGAAAATTTTCCAATAATATTTCTGACCCAAACCACTACTACGATAGAACGCAAGAGATGGCTTAACGATCTTTATGTCGTGATTTGTGATATCACTCTCTTCTCGTCTCTCTCCTTTCAGTAGGAAAGAAGGAAGCACACTCTCTCAGAATTACAATCATCCTCGATCTCATAGTCCTCCTCCTCATCATCATCATCATCAGCTGAAGCAGCAGCCTTATCCTCATCGTCCGCTTGTTATCCATTGACAAACTCACGACGGAAATGATGAGAACGCACAGGAAGTAGAAGAATAATAATAATGCCATTCTAAATATTCCTCCACTCCTTTTATTTACAATTACTTTATTAAAATGAGATTGACAAAAGGGATTTTATTGAAATGGAAACGGTTTTCAACGGTGGTTTCAATACTAAAATTAAATTTCATAAAATAAATACATATCAAAATATATCAATAAAAGTAAAAACAAAACTACACCTGTAAAATATTTTGGATCACAGAAAACAACCAAAACCATAAAATTTTAGATTTTTGTATTTACCTCCAAATATTACAGATTTTATTGTAAAACGCTTTCAGCAAAAAGACAAGTAAACATTTTTCAGGGTATATCATCATCGTCATCAGATTTAGGAGGGAATTGAATGACTGGACAAATTTTAGCGATATTTTTTTGGCTTCAAGGATTTCAAAGTAATTTCTTCGTTTTTTTTCTCTCTGGAAGAATTGGATCTTATTCTTGTTCCTTCTTCTTCTTCTCTTCTAGTCAAGTGAGCCGAGCAAGCATTGAGAATCACATCATCATCATCATCGCAAGGGGAAAAAATTGAAGCGCAGCCAAAGAACATCAGGATAATGATGGTGGTGATGACCATGACCAGTATGCACATAACTTTATTCTCTCCCTCCTTCTATGTCTTCACAATCCCTGCTGCTGAACATTAGGAAGATTCTCTCTTTAGGAAGAGGAGAAAGAAAAAGAAAAAAGTTCTTTGGGAATGAAAATAAGAAAAATGTTTAAAATAGGAAACCATTTTTGTGTCATTTTTCTGTGAAGAAAAAGTAAGAAGAATAAGAAGAAAAGGAGTCCTTACAAAAACAGTTTAAGTCGGAAATAAAAAACGGTCTATTATTACTACTCCTTTACGTTAGCAGAGAAGAGATATTGTCCAGGAATGGGAAAAGGAAGCAAAATAATAAGTAATACGTACAAAAAAAGATATATACACACGGCAAAACCATCACAGCTTAACGTACAACAAATAGATCCCACAACCACAACCAAAACCTTTTCAATATACACACAAGAGAGTTATGTAATATTGAGAAAGAGAATGCACCTTTTACCTAACTCGATTTGGTTTGTTGAAGAGGAAGGAAGCATTTAACTGAAGTAAAAATCGTATTTCTTCTACTTCTCTTTTTTGAAAAAAGAAAATGTGAAAAAAAGATCTTTTTCTTTCTTTCATGTGGTTGACTTCAATTTTTCCTTTTTTCCTATTGAGAAAAGAGACGTGTCATCATTTTCCTGTTTGCGGTCTTCCTTCTTCCTTTCTCTTTCTCTCCCCGCTTCTTTTTTCTTTTTCTTACTCAGGTGGAAGTATGAGCTGAGGCGTGTGTGTTTGTACAGGAGAAATATATAAAAAAAACTTGTGCGGTGGTGGGTGGATAGCGGCGGGACACATGCATAAAATGTACACAAACAATATTATTGGGTATTTTCTACTTTAACGGAGCAGCAGTCAGCAATCGAAACTAAAAGAGAAAGTTGTGGCTGAGTGAGTGAGTCCATCAGAAAAAACTTTGTACTTTCATCACTGGACTTGAGGTTATTACCTCACTTTTTTATGAAGTTATGAAGGCGATGATAATGATAATGATGATGATGATGATACATCTTCAAATTTAACCTTTTCGGTGGTGTAGTATTTGATTTTTGTCAATGCAGTCAAAGGATCTTTATATCAATTTTTCACTTTTAACTTTGTCCTTTGATGGCACCTAGGATAATATTCGTAATAATATGTTGTTGTTGCAAGAGCTCATGCAACCAAAGTAAAGCACATTGCATTTAACTTAAAACAGTTCTTTTATTTTGCAAGATAGAGTTTCAAAGTAAAAGATTCGATTCGGAAATATGAAGAGACTTGTTTACTTAAAGGGTTCGAACGAGCATTTCTTTTTGAGAAGATTATTTTTGGACAAAGTCATATTACATCACAACATCCATTCCTGTTTTATTTATTGCAGATCACTGGCGTCCTACGGAATACAGGTCAAACCGTGGTGTTCACAGCGGACAAGGGAAGTGCTCGAGTGAATATATCCGGGGGGCCGTTGATGTACAGGTACCAATTTGAAGAGCTGTACATTCACTACGGACCGGAAGACGTTATAGGTTCAGAACATCTTATACAAGGAATCTCCTTCCCCGCAGAGGTAAGAATAAAAAGATTTTTTTATTTCTAAGAAAAAATTCCCGCAGGTGAGTAAAGAAGGAAAACGAGTGTTGTGACAGTGAGCGTTAAGTTGGTATGGCGCTGTGCTGCGTTAAACAAGCACCATAGTAGAAGAAGAATTGTAAATATTTATACACATCAGTAAAAGTAAATAGGGAAGGTAATAAAAATTGGCAGGAAATGGGGAAAACTGCAACAAAGCGGTCGTAAATAATTAGCTCAAGAAGAGCCTACCTTTATTCTGCTCTTCGCGTTAAGGCTTCTTAAATAAATTAAAATAATATTTCGTGCCGCGCCATGTGAACGATTAGTAAGACTAGGAGTTTGGGATGTAATGTAAAGGTTTACTGAAAAATGTAACAAAATATTGGTTTAATAAACGTTTCTACAAAAAATCAAAATACATGGGGAGTTTCCTCCAAACTTCAGGCATTTAATTATAAATTTTGGATGATTAATTTGTCTAATTCAATCAAACTGCGGCCGGCAGCTACCACCAAAGTAAAACAAAAACGGAATAATGCTACAATTCAAGCTTATTTTTATAGAAAGAGAAAAGAATAATGTCCAGAAAAATCTTTTTAGTGTAAGTTAGTAAAAAGCAAAGTATCCAAGCGATGGGAAATTTGTAAATGTTCGTTTAGTTTAGACAAACTACAGGGGTGGCTATGGCTATCATCATATAAGAATTTATTTTCATTGTACTGTATTTTTATAGTTTGAATGAAAAATGGGCAACTATTTGTAGAGCCAAGATGATAGTGACGATGATGATGATGATGATCAATAGAAATGATTGCTGTCGGACTTTTTCCCCATACATGTAAAAAAGATTTCGAAACATAAAGCACAGATGAAATGAAAATCGAGAATTGACATTAAATATCATCAGTACGATTGTAAATGTTGTAGTTAGAAAGGATCACTGGAGCCAGAGTAGAGGGAGAGGAAGAAGAGGAGCGGAATATCTGTAGTTAGGCTCTATAGTTTTATGATGATATGTATGCAAATCAAATACAATTTTATTGTTTTCCCAGCTGCAACTTTATGGATTCAATGTGGAGCTCTATGCGAATTTGTCAGATGCCCAGCAGAAGCCAAATGGCGTGGCAGCCATCTCCATCATGATTCGCGTATCGGTAAGTAAAGTTTAGTGGGAAAGAAAAGGAAAGGAAGAGAGGAAGCTGAGGGGGAAAACGCTATCAATTTCAATTATTATTATTATTATTATTATTTGAACTGGGAGCGGCAGTAAAATTATTATGCATATCGAAAATAGATTTTTATTGCCCTTTTCTTTCATGGCTTTTTAGTTTCTCTTCATTTCTCCTTTCTTCTCTCTCTCTTTCTTTCTCTATTTCCTCCCCGGTCATGGCCAGTCTTATATTTCCTCATCAAATTTTGAATCAGCAACAGCAACGCCAACGACAAAGCGATGATGTTGATCTGATCTGATCATCACCATCATCACCCTTCTCTTTCACATACCACCCTCCTAAATAAGCCTCCCTTTAGAAAGGAAACAGAAAACTAGAAAGAGGAAATTCAGAAGGAAGTGATTCAGCTCTATCTTTATAACACCAAACCCTAATCAAAGTACTTTCCGATTAAAAACTTTTACTTTTATATATTGGTTTGAACTTTGCTGGAATGCTGTAGCCTTCTTCTTCTTCTGAAAGTTTATGATGCTGAAAGGCCGGACTATAATTTTACACTGAAAATTCTGTAAAATAATCATAAACGTGGAAGAAATTTGTGGCTTCCTTAAAACTTTCTTAACGAGGAAATAAAATTGTTTTTATTGTTGTGATGATAACATACAACGCTGCTGCTGCTGATGATGATTATGTTTCTACTGCTGTTACTTTTGTTAAAATCGCTTTCTCTTAGAAGGCTGTAAAGCATATTACTTATTTGAAAATTAAATAGCTTAAAAGATGAAAATTAAATTAACGCCTGTTCTGTTTTATTTGTGTCACTTCAACTTCCAGGACGAAGACATGATGAAGCCTCCAAACTCTGAGCTGAGAATCCTGACAAGTGTTTTAAATCAAATTAAATTTCGCAGTAAGTGAATTTTCTCTTTAAAAATAAACTATCTTCTCTAGCTAATAGTATCGTGTTGCCTTTTGTTTTTAATATAGCCATTTAATAATGCTTTCTTGGAAAACTTTTAATTTACTTAATTTTAAAATCCTAACTTATTTTCATTCATAAAATAAAATTTACATGATGGACGACTCTTTTTGCTTAAGTCCTTATGATGATGATGCAGAGTTTATTCTCCTTCAGTTGTGATTGCGAGTTGACTGAAAATTGTGTATCTATTTCTGACAACGGCTAATTCATGGAAAATATAATCTTGTGAGAACAGGTTCAATAAACTTCTCTTCATATTTTTTTATTCGTGCCCAAAATTTTAATGCTCGCAGCTTCATTGCTTCATGCTGCCCCCAAAAACTTTTTGCGTACGTTTTTCCTCCTGTCAAATGTTTACTGAGGAATCAGCAAAAAACTGCAAACTAGGCAACTCTCAACTGCGAGACTCTTTAAGCTTCCTCCTTCCCTGTCAAAAAAGAAGCAAGCTTTACTTAATGCGATGATGACTACGTAGACGATGAAGATGACGATGAGGATTATGTTCCTTTAGTTAAAGTTAAGTCAAAACCCCGTAGAAAAAATGTAACTGAAAATGAGCCGATTAATGCTAGAAAAACATCGATTTTTTACAGATAATTTCACACGGGTTTCTTTAGTAAATGAAATGGCTCCTTACAAATACAAAGCATTATATTTATCACTTGTTTTATGCAATGATGTGTACATAAGTGAATTACACGTATCTACATGATGATGATGTCGCTTTCTCCAAACTACTTTGTTTGATGTTGGTGATGATGATGATGATGATGATGATGATGATGATGATAAACAGTAAAATTAAGAAAGCGTTGTAAATAAGATTATAGAAAGCAATTCAAGCGTTTCTAAAAGTAAACTCAAACTGTCTCATAAAGTATTTGGGGCAACAACGTAAGCTCCAAATGAAGATTGCTACAACACACAAAAACGAAACATTTTATTCAAGCCGGGTGGAGTTTTTCTTACCATAAAATAGCCACAAAATGACGTGAGAAATGCTGAGGAAATAATATTTTATTGTGGAATGAAATGTTGACTTTGTAGTACAAAGCATCATAATAATAATACGTATCTATAAAACATAACATTAGCTGATGTGAGAAGAAAATAATCATACGCTTACTTACTTACTACACCACTACGGTTTGAGCAAATATCAAGCTTTCCCTCTGAATTGTATCTCCTATAGAGGAAGTTTATGAGTGTACTTACTCAAGTCTTTTCTTTTTCTCTTATTTCTCTCTCCGGAGGTTTTTTAAGAAGTAGGAAAATGGGCAAAGGGATTAAGAAATCATCAGGGTAAATCATTTGTAATGTGCTGTCTCGTACATTTGCTGGTTAAGAAAGACAAATGTTTTGCCAGGGAAAAGGCGTGTAATGGAAGCATTCTTTTTTTAGTCTTCGGGGCACACACAAGTAATCTAGCAACGGAAAGCTGCTTCTGCTACTGTGTTTGTATGAAGATAATACGGGGGAAGACTTACTTGTTCGTATTCTTCTTCCTTTCTTTTAGTTTTACCTCCTCACACCACAAGACAGGGAGAAAGTGAGAAGCTATCATCGCCCACACATGAGTCAGCAGCATTGCTCCCGTCACCTATCTCTTCTACTTCCCGCGCGCTTTCTCACTTACTCTTCTAACTTCTCTAGTTTATGCTTTGCTTTCTTCACTAGCATCATCATCATCAAAAGAGTCAAGGGAACAAAAACATTTTTGTCAGTTTGTAGATTTTCATGAAAAAATTGTTCTTCATTTGACGACGACGTTCCCAAGCTACTTCCATGCGAGATGTGAATTTTGCGGGACAACTTTCCAGATTCCTTTTTTTTCTTATTCTTATTCGTATGTTAGAAATCTGAGTCTCTGTTGTTCGACCTCTTTGGTGGCGAATGGATGAATGAGCAAAAGAGAAAAAGAAAGATGGGATAAAAATCATGATGTGACCCTAGAGCTACTGCTGCTGCCACTGCTGCTGTTTCACTACAGAAAAAATCCATGTCTACATAATGAGAAGGATGATGACAACCGTGGTTTTCGTGGGCTGTATCATACATCAACAATAAATGTATTTCCCCCTTTCCTTTGTGCTTTCCTTCACACAATTCGTGGCAGGCAGAAAGGAACCAGGGGTTTGCCAGTTAGTGTATGTAGTAAGTAACATGAATAGAGAACGAAATCCCATCGAACCCTCTGTACACTGCTTTTACTCGTTTAAATATTTTCACTGGTGGTGGAGGTGGTGGTAGGATTGCGGCTCCGGAATGTGAAATAGGATGGGTAACAAATTGAACTGTGATTGTCATATCCGTTCACTCATCCATACGAACAGCTCTTTGCAAGTAACTCGCTTAAGTAAACAGTAAATTGTTTTTGCAAAATAGAATTTTAAAAAATGTGCAACATAATTACTCAAGGAATCTTGTCGGTAACGGATCTTACTAAAATGTTAATGCCCCGCTACATCTTATTTTTAGTTTTCAATTGAAGGCTTCCCGGAAATTCTGCCCGTTTTTTACAGATTGCGGTATTACAGGACAATATTTCGCTGTTTACTTTATGCTTCTCTTGCAAAAATTGCTATGTCGAATCGCATCGAATGCTTACACTTTTAGCTCTCTTGTAAGCAAACATAATCATCATCATCGTTATCAACATTTTCTTTAAACATGCGTAAAATGTGAAGGAGATGAAGCCCATCCAACTCTTTTTATTCTAACACAAACGTATATAATAATGTTTCTACATAATGAAATTGTGAATTCAGATTGTGTTCCGGCGGGCTTGTCAGCCAAGAAGAGAAGCTTTTCCAG
Source organism: Lepidocyrtus cf. sotoi NNG-2020 (assembly GCA_027744475.1). Lineage (NCBI taxonomy): Eukaryota > Metazoa > Arthropoda > Collembola > Entomobryomorpha > Entomobryidae > Lepidocyrtus > Lepidocyrtus cf. sotoi NNG-2020. The sequence continues at coordinate 5,047 of JAHZNJ010001965.1, read as the reverse complement.
CACAAAAAAGAAAAAAGATTGCTCAGTGAAATGTTTCATTTCCCCTTACACATATTATCTTCCATGTCATCCTCATCATCATTCTGGGGATGTACAACAAACAGAGGGAGACACACGCATAATATTATTATCATAAGTTTCTGTCCCATTGTGGAAGAAAAGAGCAGAGCGACCAACAACTGAATTTGTTTATATTTTTATTCTCTCGTACGATTACTACGATTATGGCACTGGCAGGATTTACTGGTAATGTAAGCCCGGTTTAATGTAGTTTAAAGAAAAAAGGAGCTTGGTAGTTGAGATACAATTCAGCAAGAAATTAAGCATAATAAGTAATTTCATTACTCGAAACAACTTTTCAAACAATTCTACAAGTAGTTTTTTAATTGGGCTCTAAAAGAATCAACACAATTAAATTTGCTCATATTGTACAAAGTGCGGATACCTGCTTTTATACCTGTCTTAAAATTTTATGGGAATTTGACTAGTTGAAAAATTTATATGACATAAAATCAATTTTAAATATTCATTCAATGGGTTATAGGCTTAGAATGATGTCAGTTTATTTTACTGTAGTGAAAGTGATCTCTTTAAAAACAAGAAGTGTCTCTATTTATCCTTTCTGCACTCTCGGAGAGAATCCAGCAGAGAAAAAGCTTTATTCACATTCAAATGCTGTGATGGTGGTAGTGGGTGGCATAAAGTACCTTTACATTACATTTGAAGAGCAGCAGCAGCAGCAGTTCAAAAGGGCTTTCGCAGTAAATGTCTTGTCACATTGAATGACAAGTAATTATGATTGATAGTGACACCCCGTTTCATTTCGATAAGTAGTTGGGTACGATGATGATTATAAATATGATGTTGATATGAGAATGATGATGAAGAGGAGAATGCGATAGTGATTATTCTCACCGTCAGATAACTATAAATATTTACATAAAATAAACCGATATGGACACAAGAGCAATTTTATTCAGGGATGCATTAGACAATCTGATTACTCCTCTAAGCCTTTTCAAGCTCTTAAGTGCAAAGATGTGGCTGGCCCCGGAAGCAAAAACGAACTGACCAGACTGTATTAGAACAATGCAAGGCTAACGACAAAAATTGCATTATACGAATCCCAGTAAATATAATCGAGCCCGTTTGTTATTCTTTGAAATGCACATAATTGATTTTATTAATTGGGAAGGCAATTTTTCTAAAAAACTGATACGAGATTTTATTGCTACTCAACCATAACCAATATAGTTAATAACAAAACTCTGGTCACACGCTAGGAGTTTTCCCTCAGCAGAACTATAAACAAATAGATTTTGTACTAGTAGTAGTAGGAAGAGGAAGAACGTGAAGAGGAAGGAAGGAGAGGATCATCATCATCACTACCGATCACCCTCTCACTCCCCTCTTCTCACTCACTCACAACAACAAACTAAAACTTTCCGGTTTTCTGGGAAGGCAGTGCTGCATGAAGTGCATACATTATCCCATTACCATTATTGATATTTTGCAAGGGATTTTGGTGAAAACTTTCTTCTTATGAATGAGTGACTGAGTGAATGAATAAAAGGCCAATATATCAAGTGGAGAAAAAGGGCTGCTGCTGCTTTATACTGTGAAAGTAAACTCCACATCTAATCAGCTAATGGTTTAATGTTGTGTTTGAGATTGAGCTCAAGACAAAATTTTCCTCCCTACATACATACCTACGTAATAATATCTTCCATTTATATAAAGAAGAGTGGGAAAGAGATTGTGAAGTGAAGCCACTTTCACTTTGTGTGATTCGGCCTTTGTCTGGACGATGCGATGATGATGGTTGCTACTGCTGCTGCAACAGAAAAAGAAAATAGAGAAAGGGAGGGAGAGAAAGAGACGGAGGTTAAAAATGGTCGTTGACACGTCTTTTTGCATGAATAAAGCTTAGTTTTGTGATGGTGATTTTGACGATGGTGGTCTTTTAGAAATTTGTCATCGTCAAGCCACGCACTGGTCAATAGTACATAAATGCGGAAGAAGGTTTTTCTAAGCAGTACTAATGTAAGGTACAACAACAACTTGTGAAAAGATGTGTTTTACCATAAACTTTTCTGAATGCCTTTGCTTTCTTTCTGACATCATGATCAATGAAAACTCTTCAACATACTTTTCTCTCTCTTTTTCCAGTCATCTTTCCTCCTGAAGCAATTTTAAATGTGTAATATTATGAATGAGCAAAAAGGAAGGAAAGGAAAAGTGTGAATGACCTTTCCACTTCATTGAGAGCCCCAAAAACTTTTCAAGACACGTTTTGAATGTCGCCTGGCAAAACAGGATTAGATTTTCCATGGAAAAAAAGTTAACCTTTTTTACTTTACTTATGCACAACATTATTTGAATTCACTTTCTATGTGACCTAAAAGTTTGGCCTGGGTTTTCTCACTTCTTGGTTTGACGTGGCTGTAGCTGTGGCAGTGTAGTGGCAAGGCATGGCATGACATGCATGCCTACGTAAGGAAAAGGAAGAGATTTTAGATGAGGGGATGATAATAAAAGTGCAGAGATCAGCATGTTTTTCTCATAACTACATTAACTTATACCCACTCCACTACCATCGTTGTCGTCGTAGACAGACTTCGTTGTCGTAATCAGTATCATGATCGTCTTATTTACACAAGGATCCATATAAATTCTGTGAACTGTGAAGAAAATTGAAAATCAAAATCATATTAATAAAGCAAATTTAACTTTAAGTCTGATACAATTTTTATGTCTAATTTGGTACAAATGAAAAAAAATACATTTTCGTTCATTTCCAGATCAATCAGCCCCAGTAAAGACACTTCTCCTTCACGGTTTGCTCCCTGAGACTGACTACTATATGACCTATGAAGGGTCAACAACGCATCCAGGATGCTGGGAAACCGTCACATGGGTCATACTAAACAAACCTGTTTATTTAAATAAGCAAATGGTAAGAAGAAGAAGATAAGATGAGCTAAGATAAGGCTCTATTGGTATTTTCTCTATGCATGGTCGTAGACAAAATAATAAAAAGCTTAATTTTTACTTTCTATTTCTTCTACCTCTATTCTACCAATCAAAGCTTATAATTACAAAAATGGCCATTATTAGCTTCCTTTATATGAAAGTAGTTTAGGAACGTTTCTTGGACTTTAATTTACCCTTTTTAATTCGTCTTCTCGTGTAATTATTGTAGATTCATGCTTGGCGTCAATTAAAACAAGGGATCAATTCGGAACAGCCAAAAACTAATATAATGAACGTACGGCCAAGTCAAGCCCTACACCACAGAACAGTGAGGACAAACATAAATTTCCCTCAAGCTCAGGTAAGGAAACAAACTACATAAAACTGGATACAATTCTTCTTTCTTCTACAACAGGATAATGGCTCCTTATAATAAAGGTTGGAAGAGAAAGAGAGAGAGAGAAAAAAGAAGCAATAAATACTCTCACCTCTCTTTTTATTCTCGTGCTCGTTCCACTCCGATAACACAATTTTCCTATTCATCTCCTCCACTTTTCCATAGTATTTTTTTACTGAATGACGTTGTAGATTACACCCAACTAAATTCATCTCTTTTAATTAAGGCATTGCACGACCCCCTTAATTTCTTTATGGGAGAAAAAAGCTAAACGGTGTGCGAGGAAGAAGGAACAAGAAATTGAAAGAAATATGAGAGAGGCCTTTTACTATTTAGCAGCAGCAGCAGCAGCAGCAGGAGGAAGAGGTGGAAAAAGTGCGAAACGCCAAGATAAAAGAAAACGAGGGAAACGACTGAAATAAAAAAACTGCGTGTTATATTCTTCTTTTTCGTGTTTTTCGTATCCGTTCCTTTTCTAATACATACCCATAGGAACCTTTGAAAACTGCATTGTGTTTCGGTGTAGGATTATCTAGAAGTTATGCTGACCTCTCTGATAAATATTAAATGGCTATCACTTCTCCTCCACCTAGAGTCTCTGTCTACCCATTTCAATTTCCTTACGTGAGAGGTGAGAGGCTGAATCAAAAGGGACAGAATACAGCAGAGAAAAAGAAAGAAAGCATTTCCACTCTTCTTATTCTTACTTCATACCTGCTTCGTTTAATGCTTATAACAATACACAAAGTCATTTCCACTGAAAGAAGAAATGAAAATGAGAAAGGAGGAAACAAGACAAGAGTGGGAATGTATATATTATTGCGATTTTTTTAAAAGGAGGATAAAATAAAAATGGCATCGTCTTATAAATAAGCTGGTCTAGTAAGTTGGCTTGACCACCTCCACCACCACCGCTACCGCTAAAGATTACATTTAGTACGTGCTCGTTGTTTGTACCTTGACTGGTGACAGCAACAGAGAAGAGTGAACCTCTTTCTCTGTTTCTCTCCCTCGATATATTTCTTTTTCTTGCACAGCTCCAGAGAAAGAGAGAGAGAGGGAAGGAGGGAATGAGAGGAGCACTACTTCAGATAGTTTTCCTTTTTAGAGGCCCCCCGCGGAGATAAATTCTCCTTAATCGAAAGACATACAAGAATAGTCTCAATAAAAATGGCTGATGCCTTTAGCTTTCAAAATGGCTCTTTTCTTCTTCGTCCTCCTCTTTTTTCTTTCTCCTTCCTCTTCTTTCTCAAGTACATTTCCTCATAAAGAAGAGAACAAGAAAGGTAAGAAAAAATAAGAGACGGCGGTAGTGCGGTGGTGATGGTCTTCTTTATTTTTTTTTCTTTCATTCGGACGAAACATTTTCTCATTCTTTCTCTGTTTGTTACCACTACCACCAGCATTGTACATTGTAGTAGGAACACTTTGAATTCATTTCCTCTTTAAAAAGAAAGATGTACGTACCTAGCTAGTCTCTCACAGCAAACGAGGAGCTACGATTTATTTTTAAAGCTGCATCAATGTCCGTTTTTGTTCAGGAGAAAAACCACACACACATAATGCTGTAAATTGTAATGGAATGGAAAAAGCTCATCTTTACCTATTAAGAAGGTACTCTATTCACTATCCTTCTAGGAGATATGTTGTTAGGTAATAATGGATTTGCCTCGTCTG
>JAHZNJ010001964.1:0-10284 GCA_027744475.1 Lepidocyrtus cf. sotoi NNG-2020 | reverse complement strand
TTATTTTCATTGTGTTGAATGCATTGAAATGAAGCTTGACTAGAGTTATGCGATGCTCATGCTACACTACACTTTTATTCTGGGAGGGAGAAAGACGAGACAAGGATGGGGGAAGAAAACGTGAAGAGCGTACAGAAAGAAAGGAAACCGTTTTCCAAACCGAATTTCAGTTCTTCTTAAGCTCACAAAGAGAATATAGCTCGCTTGCTCCTCTCATTCTTTCTTCTTATTTTTCGTCTTGCTGAAAAAACTAACGTGAAAAGTAAACGGGAAAAGGAAGGAAGGAGTGTGGAAACAAGGACATATAGAAGGCATACGTACAGAAGGTATATTATGGCTCTAATATGATCATGTGTCCTTTATAAATATAAAATGGCCTGCCTACTTACTTAGGCATAATACGAGCTTTTTGGTTTGCTTGCTGCAGAAAGGAGGAGCAGAAAATAAACTAGAAAAAAAACTCTGCTTATATTCATGTTATCGTTTCTTTTTAAACAAAATGCCTTTTTTCGAGGGAAAAGAAAAATATTTCGTGCAATGCTTGGTTTTGCTGGTCTTGCTACTGCTGTTTGACAGCATGGCTACTATCAGGAACAGAAGAAACATGTACAATTTAGATCAGAATTTTTTATTTCACTCTCCGGGAACAACATCAGTGTTTTTCGGAATCAGCAAGAAACATTTTCCACTCAAATTCAGCTACTACTCCGACGAGCTTCCTTTTCCCAAATGCCTTTTCTCTAAACTGTTTGCCATATGCATAAATATTAAGATTCAGAGAGACAAGGCTAAATTGCATGGCATTATTGCCAAAGGAGTGAAAGGTTTGTCGAAAAATAAGAAAACGGAGAGTTTTCGAGGTTAACTGTCTTGACGTGTCAGCAAATAGGTAGAAATGAAAGGAAAAGACATGAGCTGCGGCTTTGTTAACTACAAAGTCTACTATTGGTACTTAATGCTCGCTAAAATATCTTTAAATTCGTTTCAGGCTGAATAATATTTTTCTGCGAGAGAAAATGGTAAGTGATATCTCCTTCTGCAAAATGTAAAATAAAAGTAAGATCATGAGATGATCATGCCAATTGCTCTTTTGTTATTTTACCCTTTATTGTACACAAAAGGAAATGCATACTATATTTCTCTTTAGTGATCACAATCAGCTCAGCAATCACCAAGATGCAAACTTCGAAAGAAATGTTTGCGTTTGATTATGCTTACCTTGCAGCGGGTTTTTGCAAGATGATGATAATATGGACGGCGACGGCATTCACAAACGATACTACCTACTTGTTCTGATTGTAGATTGTAAAGAAGAGGAAATGCATACAATTGCATTTTTTAAAGATCGTTTACGATCTTTTGCTCTGAATTTTTGCTTCAACATTCTTTACAAGTACACTTGAGTGAGTATAAAATATTTTTTAAAAAGCACAAAAATCTACTGCCAATATCTACCATCTTAGATATGTTAATAAACTATGTTACAGTGACAAAGATTTATCATACTTGCTGTACCTTGTCAACACAATTGAAAATTTACTAAAATTTACTTACACTTACATTGAAAGTTTTTTTCAAAATCAATGCACCTAAAATCTCAAGTATACTACTCAGATTATCATCATCACAAATCACAACTCTCAACATGACAGTAGCTAAAAAGCTCCGTTGCATTAATTGTGCGTATATTTTTATTATCGTGTTTGTCTGTATACTAGACGTAGACTTATCTTATACCTCCTGATTTTGAATAGATACCGTCATTATCGCCAATCCTTTCATGATTTACTTTTCATTTCTGTTGAATATAAAAAAATGTTTTAGTAATAAATATGATAATGATTGGTAATTATACTATTCGTTATTCATCACATCAGAGGCAATTTATCTAATCTGAACAAGATGCGTGTTTTCAGTTTTCGCTTTCAACAACAATTTTATCATCTATCTGACTCTGGCAAAAAAAATTAACGAGCAATAAAATTCAGATCAAGGGTATTTTCAATTTTGTAAGGGAATATTATTATTAGTCTCTGATCTAAAGGCATAAAGATTTGTTTTTATACTTTTTCGATGTAAAATGAAAATGGCAACATCAAATACTCAATCGTACAACAACTTTACTTGTTTTGACAGCATAAAATAACTTTTGGGTAAGTTATAAGAACAGTTTGGTAGGAAAACAAATCCTGATAGATTTCAAAATTATAAACATTTTAGTGAAGATTGAAGATGGATTTCCTATAATCATTGTGTGTTTTTACAACGTTGCTTGAAGTGGTAGTTGGGTACAAACATTGTAGTAGTTTAAGTAATGAAAGGAGAAACATTTTCTTGATGTAGGTTACACGTGATGAGAGTATTTGTTGGACGGGTATGTATGTACCTATTTCTATTTCTATAGAATTCAAAGCTTCTTTCATAAAACAGAAGATCAACTGATGACAAGAGGATTGAATTAGAGGTTTTGCTTGTGCTTGATAAGTAAAACCGAAAGAGCGAACGAGCATGGTATAAATTAAGTTATCAACGATGCGAATGTACCAAAGTTTTCAAACATTACAATATTACGTAGTATAACGAAGCGGAACATGATTCCAATCTCAAATCTTACTCATTCATGAAGGGATGTTTGAGTTTGAGCATGCATTGCATCTTTTCAATGAAAGTAGGGATACATGCAAGTTTAGAGATAATCGCATTCTTACCAGAGATTCACTTCCGGATCATGAATCCAACAAAAAATATAAATTTTCTCTGGTTTTAAAGTTTTCTTCTTGCTGCACTAGTAATACTGCTTCCTTCAGTTTCTTCTTTCTGCTGATGTAAACTAATGCATTTTACCAGTCACGTTGATTGATCGAAAGTTATTTGTTTTTCCAAGTTTTAAAATTTCAATCTTGTAGCAAATTTTTATGCTAGATCATTAAAAAGGAGGGAAAGGGAAAAGTTTTTTTTATAGTTATGCATGCCAGCAGTAGTACAGTGTCAGTGTACAAACATGAACGTAAATGTCATATAAAAGAACCATAATTTAGTCACTTTCTGATACTTAATTGCTCAAGCAGGCAGGCCGAGGCGACTTTGAAAGAAAAGAGCATAGAGCTTAATGACGTTGCGTTGAATTTTACTCGTATTTTGTCGACTCGGCGGTTGTATAAATAAAGGATGAGTATTTAGTGAGTGTTTTGTCATTCTTTCTCCTTCGGTATCCACCAGACGTGGAAAGGAAGTCCTTGGTTTTCACCAGTTTTATACTCGTTTACTGCTTATTTACAAATAACCCACAGGGTACAGAGAGCTAAAGCTGAGAGAAAATAGCTTCAAAGTTTGTGACTGCAGAACCGGGAACGGGAACAAGCATACTGCAGCAGAACTAAAATGGTATCATCTACATTTAAAGAAAATGCTTCCGAATATAAACCTTTATTAGAAGGAGGGAATGATAAATGAGAGAGTTACTTACGTAATAGTTGAACTCAAATGAAACTATAATGTTGGACCTTTTAAAACGTGTAAGAATTCAGAAAACGCAGAAGATTTAACTTAAACTTAGCCAGACAAGGAAAGGAAAAGTAGTAGAAAGGGGGTTGAATTCACTGAAATGTAAGTATTATTGGAATCATGTAAAAAAGTAGAGAGAGAGTAGCTAGAGCAATAAAGAGAAGACTGCATCGCACCATGCATGGTCTTGTCATCATCGTGTCTGTGTTTTTCTGGATTCAGTAAGGAAATTCATTCTACTTTATACCCAGTCCATGAGGGATTCTTCCTTTAGATTACTTTTGTCCTTGCCAGTTTTATAAGATTGTTCCTGCTGTTGCGGCTACTCCTGTTTCCCCCTTTCTCCTTCATTTTCGTCTTCTTTAGGCTACATTGAAAAGGAAACAGAATGAAACGCCCGGGAGGGAACCTATCCTCAATGAAATCCGCAACCGTGGATGGATGAATTAAGTGCTTTTGAAGACAGGAAGCAAGCTCACGTTGAGTTGCTTTCCAATTCCTTTGACTTTATCAGTTTTAATCAAAAAGCAAATGCTTCACGTGTTGTGCTTTTGAAGACAGAGGAAGCAAGCTCACGTTGAGTTGCTTTCCAATTCCTTTGACTTTATCAGTTTTAATCAAAAAGCAAATGCTTCACGTGTAATAATCTGCGCGTTCACAAAGAGAATTTTTTTCATTTGCAAAAGGAACCTATTCTTATATTTTTAACCTTCTTTTTCTTCTTCTTGTTTATGTCCTTGTTTTTCCTCATTCATTTTGTACAATTGCCTGATTTTGTAAACACTTGGTTGGGATGTACCGTCTTAATTGTTAAAGTTTTCGTAAATAATTGACAGCGATGGATATATACTTATATAAACTCTTTCAGTTTGTCACTTGTCGGACTACTTTCTTTAAGACTATGCAGCATTCAATTCAGGAAAATAAACAAAATTATACTTCACCAAAGAAAGTAAATACAGAGTGCGTGTGCACATTTGTCATGTTGACAAAGAAAAAGCTTTCTGATACGGTGGTAATGTTAATGATTAGAAGAGCTCTGGTCTAATAGAAGTCTTTCTTGTTTCTTTTTAACGCATGATTTACACGGATTGCATTGTTTTTCTGTCTGTATTGTACTGTCACGTAATAACGGTTAAGTATAATAATTATTCACTATTATGGAAAAATAAAGTTATTACGTGTATTAAAGCAACGTTGTGTGAATACACTATACTGAATTCAGTATTCACCTCAAATGCAGTACCTTAATTTACTAATAAATAAACAAATTAATAAAGGGGAAGTGAAAGTACAATTTATAAACGGTATATAAATGAGAGGTCATTCTATTTTTTATTTTCGTAGAAATTATGTATGCAATCCGAATTCTGCTAACTGGAAACTAAAATTACTGGCATTGTGTCACAAAGGTTGCTTTTGACGTTGACTAACCCTCATAGGCTATCATTTTCATTCGAGCTTGAAAAAAGTACAAATACGAGTGATAAACAGTAACTAATTATGCAATTACACAACCCTTTCATTTTGGTTGGTTGTTGTCATTTTTGTAGAATCCCAAAGGGACTTGACCTCCTTTGAACACAAAAGCTAAATAAAGAAATGACAGCAATATTTCAAAATCTCGAATGACAGTTTCTAGTAAATATGTCCATATGTTTCACTTAAACTATTAGTTGTAATGTTCAAAAAGTAAAAATGACGCATTTAATGAAATTTCAGTTGTGTTTTGTTAGGGGAAATGCGTCATTTAAGGTTTTATGGTTGACCAGCTCAGCAATTGTAAAAAGGCGTTGTTGAGAATTCGGTGAAGAAGGAAAAAATTGTATCGTTAAAATGCAAATTTAGCTACTCCCGCTGTGTTGCTGAAAATATTAACAGTTTATTATGCTCATCAAGTGCAAGTGGCCAACAAAAGAGCAGTGCAGTGGCAACGTCAGAGAAGGCTGCTGCGCTCTGGGTGAGTTAGAGAAGATGAACAAGGTACGACAAACCTTCATTTACCTCAACATCTACAGAAATGAAGAGCTACAACAAATATTTTTTAAAGTCAAGTCTGCTTAATGAAGGACATTTGTGATTCTTGTGATAGGAAAAGTAGACAAGAGAAAACTCATCAGCAGTAAAAATGTTGTAAAAACTAATTGCATTTGACGTGGCTTCAAACAACACAGCAGAAGTGTTAGTATTGCTAAACTTAAAAAGTAATTAGCATTATTCTATTTCATAAAAACATTCTTACAATAAAGAATGGCAACCGCTTGGTTTATAACAACTTCTTAATGTTTGAATGACTTAAAAAAATTTTTTAAACTTTAATAGATGTTAATTCAAAGGCATCGTAAATATAAAACTTTTATGGTCGAGTTCCTTATATCATTCATAATCCATAAAGTATTATTGCCATAAATGAAAGACTCATTAAAAGTAAGATTTAAAGCTAAACCGTTTTTATTTGCAATGGAATACGTTCCGTTATATTTGTAGTAGAATATTCAGATTATAAATTGATGTATTTCATGCTTCGATGTCGTTTTCCTGTTGAAAGTTTTGCAAATCAGATTTTTTCTTCGTTCCGGTTTCCGGTAATGCAATTGGAGCGGCGGATGTTTTTATTTTACTGGAACCTTGAATATAAAATAGAAGTGATGCGATGTTCTACAAACGCTTCTCCAGTTCCGATCAGAATTCCCAGTTGAGTGAGAATAATGTAGAATAAGTTAATTATACTCATTCACGGAAGGTATTGAAGTGCGCACATGGATGGATGTTATTCATTTTCCAGACAGCTCTAATGTAGTAAAAAGTTATCGATCGCATTATCGCATACGTTTAAAAGTTTGCTGTGGTAGCATTCGTTATACATAAGTATACCCAAAGCATGTCTTTTGATTTGGATATGAAAGATAAGCAAGCATTCCCCTTTCTACAACAACCCATCCATCATTTTTATTGCTTGTGTACAGTTTTGTTCTCTGATATAAATATTTTTCAACAAAATATTTATATTCTTCTTTATCCGTACTACATCTGTCGTCGTCGTGTATAATAATGTTAATACCAAGCGCTTTCCTAACAAAGGCTAATAAAAAATTCAAAAGTTACCTAGAAAATGATATAAATCTTACAACAAGCAACGACGCTGACTGAGGTAGCAGCAAGTCACTTTTGATTATTAGTTTGAAGTTTTGAACTTGAGGTAATCACTTGAAGAGAGACGTCTTGGCTGACTTGACTTGGACTTCACTCGGAATTGGAATTCACCATGATTTTTTTTTACTTTTTATGAGAAAGGAATGAAATTTACCTGTGATGTGATATTATTATTTTAGGAGGAGCGGAGTTTTATGCAGGCTTTGGTTTGAAATATGTGTGTTGTGTGTAGGTAGGTATATTTCATAGTGCTTGAGGGAGGTGACCTTGATCCACCAACTCATCACATTCTATTTTAATCCATTCTTTTGTGCTGGTTTCTATCTGCCTCTCTGTACCCGATGATGAGTTTTTACTGACGCTAACATTTAGAAGATAAAATGATGTAATAACGTGATATTATTATAAAGTAGCCTTTGTTCATTTCAACGAGACGAGCAATATTTGAAGGATATGTATACAAGTGGAGGGAGTCAGAGTAATCGTAATGTACCTAGGAAAATTTAATTAAACTTGCAACGAAGTTTGCTACCAGTATGTACCTAGGTTTTGGCTGAATCTGTGTAGTAGTCAGGTAAAACGAGTAATTTTTATGAAAAATTTTGGCAAGGTTTCCACTAATTCTAATCGAATCTTGGTTGAGTCGTGCTTGAATCTTTTTTCACATTATCTACTTCAAAAGTAAGTATTTTTGCACATGTTAATTAAGGTTTGCAATAAAAAAGCAAATTGTACGCATTTATACGCACTTCTCTATCTCAAATTAATACTACCGTATTACTTGCTATTTCAAAGACTTTGTAGAGAAAGATTTGCCACAAATCCATGTTTCCTTTTGTTTATTACGACTAGTTATATATGTTGACGATATATTTGTAAAGATAATTAAGAAGGGACTTCCCACAAAGCAATAAAATGTAGAAGAAAAAGAAAAATTAGAATTTATAATGAGCAGTGTGGTGCGGTGTACTCTTCATATTTGCATTCCTTTAGCTGTTTACTGAATGCATTATTATAGGTACTTACCTAAGAAGTTCTCTCACCCTTTTATAAAAAAGTGCAAACCTTTAGAAAAGAAAAAAAAGTTGAAAAGTGGAACGGGCATATTAAATTGAGAAAAAAATCTGACATTTTATTCTTTTTTTTACAACAGCTCTTTCTGTTAGAAAATAAAAGGAAATAAAAAAAACTGCAGCGGCAAGCAGCAGTAGTTTCCTACATGTAATAATAATAACTTATATTATAACACAACGAAAAACTTTTCGTATTATATAGACAATGGCACACAACAATCTATCTTGTGCAGCTAGAAAAAGATACGTAAGATCACATCAGTCAAAAAATAGAGAACATAAAAAATCTCTACTAATACCTACATTAATATACTACGACCGTATAATAATATGAAGAAAGAAAGAACAGGACTTGTATAAACCTCAATAACGTAATTATTGTATGTATATTCTTGAGTATCAAGTTTACAATGTATTTTTCTTCAATCATCATCTCTCCTCTTGCTCGCTTTCAACTCTCTCGGCTGAAAGAAACTCACTAACTCTCTTGCTGTCTATCTATCTGTGTACTTCATGCCTTCAACTCACATCATCTCTCTCCGCTGCTGCTGCTGCTGGCTGACTCTTTTTCTTCTTTAAGGAAAAAAACTGAATCGTCTACAGCAGAGGAACAAAGAGGAAGCAGCAGAGTAGTGAAGGAATCCGAATGGAATTACATTACATGCTCCTACAACTTACAACTCCTCTTTCCTTTTGTGTGCAGTGAAGAGTCAAAAATATACATTGGATTCCTTTCCGTCTACTACTTCTGCTTTTTCTTTTTATTCTTCAGCTACGTTTTTACTCGCCGAGTTGCTCTTCCTCTCCCTCTCTCTCTGCCTCTGCGTGTGTGGATTTCCCTATCATGTATCCTTTTTCCCATTACCATCTTCCTTTTTAAGTGCAAAACAGGATAGAGACAAGGAAAAAGAAAGATTTTTGTCTTGGATGGATGAAAAAGCAGCAGCAGCAGTGGTGGTGGTGGTGGTGGCATGGCATGGCATCATTGCATTGGTAATATTCTCTGGTGTTTGGTTCAAGATGGGTTTAAAAGTTGTGATAATATTACTAAGCTTGTATAGTGCAAGTACGTAGACTTCAGTAATTGCCAGTTTTGAGAGAGAACATTTCGCTGCTACACTTTTCTAATATTTATAGGATTTCCTTCTTCATCCATTACCCCCCTCGCTAGAATACCACCACCTCGGTCAAGGAATTATAATTTTGGAATTAGAAGAAAACTCGCAGAAAAGTTCTCGCTCTCTCTTCTTTTTTTTCTCATGAAGAAATCTTTTTTCATGCTTTTGGGAAAAAGTTTTTCAACTGATTTTTACTCGACATTGCCTCATATTTGAGAAAGATTAGACCCTAACAGCATTTTACTTTTTTTGTCTTGCTTAAAGTTCAGTGTGTAAAAAATATTAGTCTTTGCATTCACTTCCTTGCTTTTTATGTCTTTTTTTAGAAAAACTTTTTATACTTTGCTCCTTTTTCAAAAACTTTGAAATAGAATATAGTAATATAGCACAACTTAAGAAGAAGAATTGAAAAGTAAAAGTGGTTTCACAGTACCCTTTTGTGTTTCCTCGCTGTTCTGCCTACATCATAAATAAACTTTTTTTCCTTTTGCATTGTCTCCAAATTCGTTAGCTATCTCATAAATATTCATAACTCATTATGCAATGTTAATAAATTCAAGAACTTATACGTAAATAGTAAAATGATTGGAAACTGCCGTTGTTTATGAATGTTGATGTAGGTCGTTATTAATTAGTGATCATCTTGTAGTAGGTACTTTACAATTCACCAAATTGGGAGAGTCGTTTCGCTAATGAGATCGATAATACTTGAGCACTGCAATGCTGAATGTTAACATACCTAATATTTATTGCAGCTTAGTTAGTTATACATATTCTGTGGTAGTTGCTGATCGTTATCTGAAAATCAGAAACTGAAAAAATTCAAGCAACATCTAGAATCAAGAAACTTTTTTTCCTCCACTAAAGCAACTAACAATTCCTTCCTATCATCCTTGCCAGTTTTCATCATTCAAACTACTGCGTGGTGATGTAACACCTCTGTTTGTTGCCGTCGTCGTAAAACCAGAGTTGATGATGAGTTTTCTCAGGAAGTTTGCCAACATAATTTTTCTCTTCTCACTGGATAAGGATATGAACAAGTCGAATAAAAGTTGCTCCTATATGTACACTAATTTAATTGGCTTCTTTTCCTATTCATATTGATCTCATCGGAAAACATTTGAACAAGGCACCCGTGTATAATACGTAAGTAAAAGCAATAGCACTAATAGCAGTGCAGTGCTGCAGGATACCAGCAAAGCAAAAATGGCGAAGCAGACTTTGTCTCTCATCGCTTCTTATGTAATGTTCCAAATTTTATCCACGTTGGTCTCTGTTTCATTTCCCTTATGTAAGCAAATTCTTCCCTCATGCTGAAGTTAGCAACGCTTGCCAAGAAATTAGAATGTCAGTTGGTTGGGGAGGGAGAAGATCACTTGCTGGGAATAGTGTCGATTTAATTACAAACTGATGTTTTTTGTTTATGGTTTGAAATT
>JAHZNJ010001963.1:0-11221 GCA_027744475.1 Lepidocyrtus cf. sotoi NNG-2020 | reverse complement strand
GGAACATTGATTGGAAATAAAAGAATTATTGGATTTACGTTTTTATGTCTATTGTTCGGAAACATTTATTACAGAAACTAGAAATATGAGTTAGTAGAATCAGCTCTGAAATAGAGAAGTTCCCATTCTATTTTACCTGACTGTGTAATACTTTGAAAGTTCGAAGCAAAGAGATTTGTATTAGAAATTCTGTCGGTGAAACTTAAAACTTTATGCGATTTCGACATTATGGAGCGTTTCCGTGTTTGATGTTTGTTTATATACATGAGTAGTAGGAGTAGGTACGAGGAGTGGTTGGTTGGTAAATCGTATTTAAGAGGAGCGGCGAAAAAAAAACTTTTTGGAAACAACGTAACAACGAACTATGCGATGATGATCTTTTTCCGCTTTTCCTCCGTTCAACCAACCCAAAAACACAAACATAATCTCTTTTATACTTTATACTTATATATTGCTCGGAGGAGGTTGAGGGAGGATGAGAGTGCTGAGTGCAGTTTTGTGAAAGTTGTATACCTCCATGATATTATTTTCTGCAAAAGTTTTGAAAAGAGTTTTGTCATTATTTCTTACACAGCAGAGCTGAGTGCACAACAAGTTACTTTTGTTGTTGCATTTAATGCTATTTACTATTTTCTATTTTGCCACTTTGAAATTGTTCTTGGTCGGTGTTATGGAAAAATGATCAATCAGTTTTTGTTAGATTTTGTTGTTGTTCCTCTTCTTTTAATCGAAATCTATTTTATAATGCTTTCAGGCAAAGAACGAGAAGGATAGGATCCGACTGGATATTGTCGGGATGGATATGCAATGCGTCACAATGACATTTAGAGATGGGAACACAACAGACTCAAATCTACTTGAAGTGATTACAGCCTCCCAACCGTCTGACCCAATTCAATTTGAAGGGCTTTATGAGAAAGAGTTGGGCCAGAGAAGTGGTAGTCGTGGCGGTGTAAGTAGCAGCGGTAGCGATGAAAGCAGAGGATCCCCTTCCTATCCTCAGTATCAATACGATGTAGATGATGATGATGATGACGACGACGACGATGATGATGTCGATGATACTAGAGAGGAGGATATGGAACCAGAAAATTCCGGTGAAGAGAATGGCGGAAGCAGCGAAGAGCAAGATAATAGGAGTTTGTATGAAAGGAGTGAAGTTGAAGGAGAGTCCAATTCTGTTCACCAACACGAGCACCCCGCTGAAGAGGATGGGAATAAGGATTCGGTCATCAGCATTCTAAGAATTGAGTCAACCGGACCTTCTCTCTCTATCGGGACGACCACAGATTCCAGCAAGAACTGCTCTGGGCAATTTATTTACTTCATTGCTTACTATTCTACGATTCCAGAAACGGTAACAGGTGAGTCGAGTACCGTCATTATACTCATTTTTTATAACTCCTTTCCTCTTCTACCTATAATAATACTTCATTGGTATGGAATGGGGTAATGTGAGAAATTTCAAGTTTCAAGTAAAGGACGACGAATAATGAAACACCGAAGCGCCGCGCAAGTCCATTTTTTCCTCCTAAAATTTAACTGTGCTCATTTCGTTAGAGATAACACAATGATTTGCAACAAGGGGATCACAACGACGTGCATTTTGTCTGGTTCATTACTTTCTTTTCCAACGTTTCCCTTCTTTCACTCACTCAATCTCTACTACAATATCAAAATCAGCGGTAGCAGCAGCAGCAGCACAAACTCTGCAGTCCCTGTTAGCTCATTGTCTCCTTGCCTTGTCATCATCCCATCATTCAAGGTTTTACCTTCTCCTCTCATCTCTCTCTCCCATCATCGTCATAGTGAAATACAATTTTGAAAAAGTAGAAGAGACACTTCCCAAGTGAAAAGGAGCATAGTTTACAGTATAGCTACTTTCCCGAACTCATAATCATGAATGCTTTATTACGTGAGAAGGTTGGGAGATGAGTTCACTTCCCATTTTTTACACACAAGAAGTCCACATATAGGTATATCCGTTCTTTCCATTCTATTCCATTTCAGGTTAGGTTTTTTTTATTAATCTGCGTGAAAAACGAACTGTATTTATTCATCGCCTAGTTTTCTTGTCAACTGTCAACTAAGTTAATTTTTCTTTCCCTTTCTTCTCCTTCCGAGTCATTGGAGCAGCAGGAATGGAACAGGTTTCTTAACAAAACTGCCGCTATGCTACGTTACGCTACGACAAACGACAACTGTAGTAAAATCAGTGTTGCTGCTGCTTCTGCTGGTACTGGTGCAAGCATGAATGGAATCCTTTTTATCATCATCATCTTCTTCTTCAACACACCACCACCACCACCATCTTCTTTTTCCATCTTTGCTTGCTTGCCTTTGCCGTCGCCGCCATCATTTTATTTTTGCACCTGAATAGGAGCGTCTAGCAGAGAGCTCAGCGTGACTACGTACGTATGTATGTATGTACGTATGGAAGAAAAAGATAGTCAAATATTTTTCTTTTAGATTCAAAATAGAGAGGAAGGAATGACGAGAAAGCCATTCCTCTTCTTTCCCTGTCAAAAACACCAATTTCCAAACTGTTGCACTTCACAGATAAAAAATGTTTGTTACCCGGCGACTATCATCAGTTAGTTCCATGACGATGATGATGGTGGTGATGTGGATGTTGTAGACGGGTAAAAAAGTTCGTTCACACATTCTTTCTCTTTTCCTTTCCTTTTTCTCTGCGCTTTTATCGTAATTCAGATTCAGACTAGACTTTGTAAGTTTTAGACCGGGAAGAATGCGGCTGACGACTGACGACTTGTGAGATCTCTCTAGCTCATACTTATTATATAAGAGAAATGAAGGGATTGTCTACCAGCAGATATTTTGTGTCGATCACTTTTCACCAGACGCAAATGTAAACTTTGAGAAAGATGAGATGAGATAGTAGTAAACGTATAGCAAAAGTAGCCTGACTGGGATTTCTTTTCTGCATTCATTAGACATTTTTCATCATCCTCCTCTCCTCTTCCTTTTTCCTTCTATGCTAACAAGACCAATTACTCTAATGGGAAAAATTCTTTTGACTTGCAAATATTTTTTTTGGAAAAAAATACAAGTAGAAGGAGAAGGGAGGGAGTTTAATGCAAATTTTTTCTATGCACTATAGTAATAAACGAAAAAGAAGAATTTTTCTTTCCGCTTTTTTTAAAAAAAATATCATAACTATCAAAAAGAATGGAAAAGCATGAGAGTTTAATGAGCACGCACGTGTTTGGTTTCAGGAGTTGCCGAAAGGAAGGAAGAAAAAGTTGGCTATGATTTCTGGTCATTCCTCATGGTAAAAATTTTGGTGCTGTTTTTCATCGGCGTTGTGGTTTGCTCCACATTTGGTGGCTGCTTCACGAAGATGTATGCCAAGTACAGATACAAAGAGCTGAAGTGTTTCGAGAACGAGGAAGAAGATGATGATGAAGGTTCATTAAACGAGGAAGAGATGATGATGAGTGGAGGAGAAGGAGGGGAAGGACGAAGAAGACGAAAAAAAGAAAGAAACACACTCGACGATTCTTCCAGATGCACAAGCATCACTTTGATGTCATTTGACTACAGCTACTGGCGGCGGCTTAGGATCCTTCGGTTGAAGTACTTCCTCTTGAGGCCGAGACCTCTGGATCCTGACGTCGCCAAAGTGAAATCCTTCCCAAACACGCCAACCGCAACAGCCAAGACTAAAGAAATCCCTTCCTCATCAGGGGAGCCCTGCAATAATGGGAAGAAAAAAGAGAGACGTGAAGGGGTACGATCTACATATCAAGAGTCAAGTGCTGATTATCAAGAAAATAAAAAGCGATTGACTCTTCTTAACAAGCCCATTAGTTTCTCGGAGAGTAACTTGGGAGAAAAGGCGGCTGTGTTGGCTGTAACGAAGCACGGCTACGAAGTAAGGAGGACTTGGCTTAAGAAAGGGAAGGAAGGAAAGCAAGCAGGTGAGCATTCTCTTAGAAATGATGCTGCTGCTGGAGCTGCTGCAGAGGATGATGATGATGGTGACAATGTTTGTGAAGAAAATCCAATCCTTCACAAGAAAGGACCCAATTCAGATGAGCATGGGAGTGTGAGTGACGTGAATGGAGGGGACGTTAGCATGACAAGCACGTCCGTATCAATTTCCATTTCACAGTCTTTAAATGGCTCAGTTTCCAGCACAAATTCCTTCCCAACTCCAACGCCCACACCCACTCCATCACTCCACTATGACAGGGGAAGTAGCAGTGGAATTGAACATAGCGGCAGCCGCTTTTCCAAGGCTGAGCTTAGAAGTGGTGGAGGAATTAAACTTTTGAAGGAGCAAGAGAACCTGAAACGGAAGGCTGGTGAAAAAAAAATTGACAAGGGACGAGAATTAGGGCAAACCCCTGACACAAACACGGAAGAATTAGTGACATCTCGAAGCCATAGCGGCGGCAGCGAAAACAGCCACCGCGGAATATTAAAGAAGCGACCTATCCGTCTAGGAAAGGAAGGAGGAGGAGGGAAAGTGAGGGTAAAACGTATCTTGAAACACGGGGATTCCACTGCCTCAGTCTCAACAGTTCAAAGTACCGGAAAATCCACCACCACTGGAGATGATGACTCATCAAGAGTGGCCAGTCGAGCTGATTTAGATGACACTGACCAAGATTTCGAAATGGATTATTATGATTATGATGTGATGAATGCTGGTAATATCCCAGGCTCTTACCTTGGACTCGAGCCTGCATTCGTCCTTTGGAATTCGGACGTCTACCCTCAGGGCTCCGATGACGATGATGATCACGATGAGGAAGATGACGGGCAAGGAAGTAACAGCCACCAAGAAGCTGGTTCCTGTTTAGGCTCAGAAGATGCAAAAGGCTGCATGGAGGACAGTGCTTATGGAATTGAAATGACTCCAAGCAGCAGCAGCATCGGCATGTTCTCACAAGACACGAGTCCGAGAAAAGAACTTGGCATGAAGGAAACTTCCTTGGATACCTTGAAGTTTGCAGATGATGATGACGATGATGACGAACTGGGTCTGGGATCTTACGCGGAATCGGAATCTTTGGAATCCATACCGCTAAAAAGCCAACAACTTACTAGTCAGTCGAAGTACAAAGTCTCGGAAAGTGGAAGGAAATCATAAGAAGCAGCTTTAACATTGGAGGAAAACATAGAATAGCTAAAAAAGTAATGTTTTGAATTATTGAATTAATATGTATATTGCTAACCATCTGTGTAAAATAATGCTACTGCATTAATAATTATATAGATTTTTTGGTGCAAAAAATATTTTGTAAAAAATTAGTAAATAACTGTCACCTACTAACACGATATTTCATAAAATATTTTTAAAAATGTAAGGCTATTTATTTATGTATTTATTTAATTCCCTTCGAAGCTTATAACAATTTCATATTAGAATATAATTCAGCGACTCCGATAATCCACTTATCCAGTTTTCCAGTCGATAAGTAAGTGTAACAATACATAATAACAATATTAACACTCATTCAGTCAAGGAGTTTGTTAAAAAAAATCTAAATTTTTTTCTAATTGCATGCAGAAAACATAAATAAGATATTTCCTTCCCTAAAGAGCTGATTAACGATATATCATTCATTATCATGAATTAATCATTGTATAAGCTTATTTAAATGTAATAAAAGGTACTAAAAGTAATCGAGAAAGCGCAGGAAACTTAACATTCCTTCGGATATATGATTAAACTAGGTATGATAAAATTATTTTGGAACATTTGGCTGAGCTGTGTCTGAAGAGACTACAATAAAAACTAGTCTTAAAACAAACCTAAATTATTAAACACAAAATCCATTTTTGAAGTATTTTTAACAAACAGAACAGAATGTATGGAAATTGTACGGGTACTTCAATTAAAAATAAAAATAAAAAAATTGTGGTAATTTATCCGATTTCCACGTATAATATTTTAATGAATCAAAACTTTATCTAAATAAGAATAAGAACATGAACATCAATCTTTTATCTTACTACTTTTAGATTAGAAGCTATAAAAAATTAACTCCATTTTTTCATTAAAATGTATAACAGTAACGTAACAGTAACCCATTTATTTTCCGAAGAAGAAAACAAACTTTAAAAAACCATTTAAATTTTACTGTATTTAGTTATTATGTAATAAAAATATTTCTTAAGTAAAAAAACTCTGTACGTACTCACTACATTAACAATCCCTTGTTGATGATGGATTATCTTCTTCCTCTTCGTCGTCTTCGTCTCGTTTGCTTTTTATTGTCTTTACGCTTTTTATTGCCATTGCCGTAACGCGGTGGTGTATCACAATCTGCTCCTGGCTCCTCTTCTGAATCCGATTCTTCATTTATTTCCAACATTTTCACGTATTTAGAAACAAACGGCGACTTTTCACAAACTAATTTAACATAATGCCGATAGTAAGTAAAAAACAGAAACGTGGACAAACTCACATTACAAATATCTCTATTGCAGGGCACATTGTTCCAAATCATAGTAAATGTGTAAACGTTAATACACAAACCCAAGCACATCTCTGTCATTTGGAGTTTTACCAGGAAGTCGGTGAAGAACAGGCAAATTGTCTGAGCCACTTTATTTTTGCAAGCCCTAAGCGAATTATAAGTGTAGGACAAGGTTCCAGTGAAGTAATTGAGGAAGCAGAACCACCATGCGGAGGGATCGTTGAAAGAGTATCCATACCAACAGAGTACTGTAACGGAGGCATGCTTATGTAAATGCATGGAGTGGATAGGTCGTTTTCTCAAAACAAGGAAGATGGAGTCCCCCATTTGAGCAAGTTTAAAAAAGACAAAGAAAAATTTCCAGGTTTGTGTGGTGGGGAAGTATCGGTCATTGAAGCACCAACTTTGTTGAAGATTAAAAGGTCTTGGGATGTTCAACACTTCCGGAAACATTCGCCAGGTGCCCATGGACGACACATAGGCCATTGTGATATTCCAAATGATTAATTGCTTTCGGAGGAGGAATGGTTTCCGTTTTTTCATCATCAGTTGGCCAACCCATATCACTATGAGGTAAATTAATGCGATGAAGGGTCCCAAGTCCCAGTTCTGGTCAAACCATCTCCGCCATTCTTCGTGATTTTCAAAATGCTCGAAACTAAGCATTGTTAAGTTGGTGTTGTAGACAATGAAATCGTACTTGTTCCTTTTGTACCCATCTTTAAAACAAATGTCTTTCATTTCTAAAATTTAAAAATCAAAGAAAAAATACTATTTTTTATCCGTATTTTATTGAATTTGGCAAAACTTTTTTGGATTGATCAGAAATCTTATTTCTTAATTCTTATAAAAAATATCTTATTGCTCCGGTGGTGTACCTTCAATCTACGGGTTGGTTCCCGTTTAGTCTTTAATCTAACAGTGTTCTTCTTATAATCGAATACAAGACCTCGATCTAATCATCCGATCCTTCAAGTACGGATGCTGCAAATGAACAGAAAAAGTTGATATCTGTGAACTCTGACTAAAATTAAAACAGCCGGTCCATTATCCATAATTTCATTTGTAGCATTTAACTTCTTGCAATTTTCATTCTTGGGAACGCAGTGGCTAGTGATAAACTTGAAGGGCAACGCAATGCTAAAAAACACGATGCATCAAGAGATTGCGATTGCACTTGTAAGGCAGTAAGTAAGTAAGTACCAGGTTAAGATTCTGCAGATTTAGATTCTCTTCTTTTTTTATCGTCAATAACATCATCATCAACTTTTTTCGTCGCCACAAGATTGCATCATTATAAGATGTGTATAACTTTGATAAACAAAAGTCATAAACTTTAAACAACGAATCCTTTCGCTTGGGATCATCATTATTTTCGTCCAAATTTTAAGCTTGTCTTAATGTCATCATAATTTTTAATGGAAGCAAAAGCAATGCAATGCAACAACATTCTTTTTGGGTACGCGTACGTAACGTGCCAATTACAATTGTGTCGTTCAAGGGCTGTGTTTTCATATTGGAAATTAGAACAACCAGAATCATTCATATCCATTTTATCCAAAGAGTTTGTAGTTTGTACATCTCATTACTTTCAGAATTATAAACATTATTTTTTAGCTTAGGTTAATAAACACGGCTGGCTCCATAAAAATGCTAAATAGAAGCAACCTAACTATTAGCAGGTTCTGGATGCATCAACGTTCATTGTACATATTTGTTTAGAAAGGATTAAATCCAGCAGCAAAATAGTAGAAAACCTAAAGAAATGTAACTCTTCAAAGAAACACTTGCACAAAAGGCAAAACATTACTAAAGCTGGATAATCTGTTGGCTGACGTCATACTCATCATCACCCTCAATTTTATTCTTTCAACCTCTAAATTTTTCCTAATTTTATCGACTGATAGAAAAATTGCGTTTTCATTCCATTATTACAATTACTAAAAGAAAAGATTACCCGAATTTGTACACTCATTTGTAAATCATAATTGCTACACAGACAGACATTTCTAAACAATTCATAAGAATAAGTCAAGTTATCAATTGCTAAAGACTTGCTTTCATTAAAAGTACAAACAAAAGAAAAAAGGAATTCAAAAGTTTACGATTAGTCTGAATGGCATGGATCTTTTGGTAATTATAACAAGACTTTTATCGTCGAACACCTTATCAGTAATTCATTCACTTATGTACATACTTAATTCGAATCTATAATTCGATTATTATGCTTGCTACTTAGATATTTCAGTCAAACGAAGGGGAAAGGAGTATTATTTGTGTATGAAACGAAACGAAGCAGTGCAAAAAAAATGCAATTAAGGTAGTTCCTTGACAAATACAAATGGGTTGTCAATGAGCCACGGAAATGATATTTCTCCCGTTAGCTTAGGATTCGCTATTGTCGTTTTTTGTTACTACTAACTGCATGTCTCTGGCTCTATTTTGGCTATTTTGAGAACCACATATTCACATAATCGTTTCTTTTAATGATAAGACACGTACATTTTCCATCAATATCATAATAAAATACATCAAGTGTAAGAAATATACGGTAGACCCATTAAATACCATATTACCACTGGTTGGTCATTGTCCCATGTGTGGATATTATTGTGTGAGTGGTCTTCTTTAGCGAAAATTTATTGAGAGAAAAAAAACTTTATTTTGTGCTGTTGGTGTTGTGGTCGTGGGGACCGGGACAAACGAGAGGAATGAGTCAGAGTAACTCGTATTCGTATTTCTATCGTATCGAAAACATACGTCGTACGTAACTCTCTCACCACCACCACCATCATCATCATCATCATCATCATCATCATCGCCGTCGTCAATTTTCATCGTCAACTATTCCAAGTTGTTGTTATACTACACTCCAAGTCAAGAACAGGGGAATTGTCGGTCGTGTCATGAAATGAATGCATAGAAATAAAAAGTGTGGAATTGCCATTATATTATTCTCATATCGATTTTCAGTAAACCAAGCAAAGGCCGAGCCACTGACTGCCACTCTGGAGAAGCTCTTAAAAACTAACATGGATGGATCGATGGCCTTTTCGATTTTCCGTTGTTGTTTCGTTTCACTCACCTGTAAAAAAATGCCTCACTCCTCCATTTACCAACAAGCAAACAGACCGGTTGACGAGGAGCGAAGTAGTTGTAGAATGACTTTCCTATTGTGTTGCTGGCTGCCACACAGAGTAACAGTAAAAGTATTGGAGCAAAGTAGTCTGTCTACCTTATTTACCATTTCTTGTCAACAACAACGCAACACTTCAGTGAGCAAATCAGCGAGTGAAAGGAACGAATGAACGTCGACTCCAGTCAAGTCACAGTCAAATATTTTTTTTTCTTATTTATAAATTCAGGTGAGCACCTAAGGCGAGAAGAAACGGAAATGATCAGTGCATTATTAGGATGGGCTGAACTGAAGCGGTTGCAAAAATAGACAATAATTGTGTAGTAAAGTTGTTGTTGTTTGGTGAGTTACGAATGAGACTTGGTGTCGAGGAAGAGTTGAATCACGCCAAAGCTGGCGAAACAGAGACTCGAGAAAGACGAAAAGGATTGGTAAGGGTGATGGAGGAGGATAGTTTTGATGACAGTGACAGAAGTCCATCACCACCACCACTTCCACCCTCAATACCACCAAATAATGGCGAAGGAGATAAGGATGCTGTCGTGGAGAAAAGACATGCGAATGCGGACGCCTCCCTACCGCCAGGCTCCACTTCAATCAGAGAAATGCTCAACTACGACGTGAACACGAGGCAAGGAGAGCTCACCGTTAAAATAATTTGCTTGGGCGATAGTGCTGTGGGTAAATCAAAGTAAGAAAACGGTGAATAAATAATTTAATTTATAGAAGCGTATGAAAATGATGCTTTGTGTTGTTGTAGGGTTAAATTATTCAGCTTTTACTATTGTGCGTTGAACAGGTTGCTGGAGAGATTTTTGATTAATTCCTACAAGACTAATGCATTAACCTCCACTTATGCCTTACAATTGTATCGGTATAATACGGATGTCGATGAAAAGCCTATCGTTGTAGGTAAGTCATAAACAGAATCATTGAGAGAATGTTAAAATGACGTAGCTGTTTAGGAAACTTGTAAACGACTTGATGTGGGACTGTGCTGAAAATTTTTTGTCTTGATTTTTGAATCACACTATCTGAATTCAAAATTTGATTATGCGTTCACAAATGTAAAAGCTAATTACTTATTTGTTTCATTAAAGCTAATTTGGACATTACGAAAAGGCAATTTGCATTCTCGGAAAAGAACGGCCTTCCGTGTTATTTTGTTTCGGCGTCTGATGGAACGAATGTGGTTAAGGTAAAAACATTCCGAGTTAATTCATTAAATGTCAATTACAGTATTTTTGCGTATCATTCTATTTTTACTGTTAACATTTTATGTGAATTTTCCTTCCCCAACAGCTTTTTCGAGACGCCATATCCGCTGCTGTAAAATACAAAGAGCAACCAACCGACTGGCAAGACCAAGTGCTTACAGAACTAGAGCAGACCTCCCTTACCAACGTAGATAAAGATAATTCTTCTACTTCAGATGAACTAGCCAAGCAAGATAAGCCAGATAAGCAAGCGCTGGATGATGCAAGTGAAAATTGAACGAGAATAATAAGTAAATCAAGAAATATTAAGGACCAAGTAACAGTAACGCCTACACAAAAATAATGCAATTATTTTCCACAAGAAAGAGAAAAAACTACATAATCGTAAACAGTAACATTTATGCAAAAAATGAAAT
>JAHZNJ010001962.1:0-12423 GCA_027744475.1 Lepidocyrtus cf. sotoi NNG-2020 | reverse complement strand
TCAATTACTTTAACCACGTGGCTTTTGCCAGCCTTTATCTTCTTTCGCTGTCGCGTAGTTGTAGAGCTGTCCAACCCTATTCAAATTCAGATTTCTTTACCAAAGCAAAGCAATGCAATGACGCATATAAATTTGATCATGCTAATCACCAATAAGCTCATTAACTTTGTTGTTTTGATAAAGTTTTTTTGGTAAATATACACAAGTATACCTATAGAGTAGTACGCAGTTACGTTTACGTACATCGTATCTATCATTCATATAATTTGAAAGCAGGTGATTTTTCTGAGTCAAGAACAGGATTTTCTTTGTACGAAACTAACATTACATTCTAAAGATCAGTGAAAAACCTGTTAAAATTACTTGCGTGCTCAATATTCAGATTTAAAACAAAGAGCAAAAGACTTTCTTTTGTTTTGGGCAATAATCATTCATTGCCTTTGCTTTGCTTTCCTCCTCTGCAAATTTGGCGTCATATTGCAGATGGAGATGTGATTTTATAACAGGTCAATCTCTACTTGAAAAAAATAATGACTATTTAATACATATAAAAATGAGATGATCATACGGTTAACCATTACGGTTATATTACATTACATAATATTATTCTGTTGATAGCGTCTTTGTTCTAATTACAAATATGTTCATGTATAAAACAAAGGTTTAATTTACTTTGTCTTGTACCAGAGCAGCAATAAATATTTTCAGAAATCTTTGACCCGTCTTTTGTTAAAAACAAAGAAAGTTCATTTGTGAAAACCACGTTGAAAGCTGAAATTCGGATTTCCGCAAAAAAAGTTTTATAGCCTTATTCAAACGAATAGTTTTATGAAACTTTTACCGACACGACTGTGAGGCGAGCAGGTCTTGATTATTTTCACTATTTCACTGGATGAGTAACCTGTTGAATAAAACGTTTGACCCATTCATTCCATTTCACAACAGGCTTCTAGGTATTCCATTCCAACGTGCCAGGCCATATTGTTAACCAAATCAAGAGAATTTTAGAGAGCTGAGCAAATGATTGATGAAGAATGTTTTATAATTTTCCCATGGGTTAAAGAATGAGTCTCTTATTTGAGCTTGGAATTTGACGCACACCACCTGGTAAGCGAAATTTTTTCAGTATAAAATAAAATTCCCAGGAAAATGTTAGATTTATGTAACAAAAAGAAAAGCGAAGGAAGTGAGGAGAGGAGTGCAATGTAGTATGCCAAAAGGCTCTCTCCTTCACGACATAAAATACAACAATCGTTTTTTTTTCTGCGAAACGAAACGCAAACCAATTTCTTTATGAATGGTTTCCCTGTTTATTGTTGTGAGTCTTTACATTTACTAACATTTAGTAAAATGAAGCTAAACTCTTCTGGACACGACCTCTAAACTGTTTTTTATTTGACGTGATTACGTCGCGTATTAAGTCAAACAAACCTTTGAACTGGTTCTTCGCATGAATGGACACACCTTGCCTTTGCCCTACAAAAGAGCTTCGAGCACTTCCATTGAGTGGTGGTGGTGGTGGGGCGCTTCTTACATGAAGTTAATGTTAATATGCGGATGTGAGTTGTCTTTCTTGGTGTGTGTGTTTTACAAAGGAACGGGTGGCAAGCGGGGAGCTATAGCCACCATGAATGAACGGGGTAAAAGAGCAATAATTTTTCAATGAAATCTACTCTACCTTCTACATACAATCAAAGTGAGACACCAGCCATTATGGGGCACGTCTCTTTTTTCTTTGCAACAGCAACAACAACATGGCATGGCCCTTAATGAATTATCGGAACATGAGGTTATTAGTAATCAGTCCGTATCTCCGTCTTTAGTTTAGCAAGGCAAATGATAAGCGTTGCAGCAGCAGAAGCTGAAGCTGACATGAGAACAGGTACCATGTACAATATTATAGCTTATCTGTTAAATTAACCGGTATGGGTTTGGCTTTTTTTCTTCTTATATAATAATTTGTTGTTAGGTATATTGCCAATGACGGATGAGACTACGCAGCAGTGGTGGAGTGGAACATATTGTATTTTGGTTTGGTTGGTAAAAAAGCTTAAAAGCAATCAAGAAAAATAAAGAATGGACGTTTTTTCTGACTGGACAAAGAAGAACAAAGAAGAAAATATTTAACAGTTGGTTAAGTTAAGAATAATACGAAGTTCGTGTACAGATAAATCATAAAGTTTGTATCCTACATTGCTATTTTGGCAAAAGCCGGCATAGTAATATATAATTGTAGCTCGTATTATTATTAACTGAGAAAATCTCATCAAATGATTAATGCTTTCGACTTATTGGTATTTAGCTTATTATTATAAAAAGAATAAAGGTACTTTTACATTTATATATACCTACCTAATGTAAGTAATAGAAAATAGAAAATAACGCGTAAAGTTTTGACATTTTTTGATAAAATTGGCATAATAATGAAACAATTTGCTTACATTTTACATTCCGAAGTGAGTCAAGCCAGGATTACTGATGAGCTCTAATAATGAAATTCTTTTGAGATGCCTACTTTTGATATAACACATTTTGCACAACATTCTTTCGACTGATGTTCTACTATTTCTAGGCATTTTTTATTCAACTCAAGTCGTCAATTAGATACGGGCAGTAGATACTACTTAAGCTGTTCAATATTACTTTGCTCGTCATATTGTATATTGATGGCGGCTGCGTGCACGATTACTTTTCATCAAATTAACCAATGAATAATAATTCCATTCCTTTTGGTATGATATAATTGGCAGTTTTTTATTCAAAATACTTCAAATGAATTTATATACTGGAAATTTTACTGATGAGCTGTAATAATGAAATTCTTTTGAGATGCCTACTTTTGATATAACACATTTTGCACAACATTCTTTCGATTCGACTGATGTTCTACTATTTCTAGGCATTTTTTATTCAACTCAAGTCGTCAAATTAGATACGGGCAGTAGATACTACTTAAGCTGCTCAATATTAATTTGCTCGTCATATTGTATATTGATGTCGGCTGCGTGCACAATTACTTTTCATCAAATTAACCAATGAATAATAATTCCATTCCTTTTGGTATGATATAATTGGCAGTTTTTTATTCAAAATACTTCAAATGAATTTATATACTGGAAATCAAAAGTGGGTAAATTACTGATCGTAAGTACCTGAGAGATACGTAATAAGATAATGGTTATAAAGTAGGTAGGTATTTAAGGTCAAACATATTGCATGACATATAAACAGGTAACGCAATCTAGTAAACGTATAAGTACGTCAGATGCTGTTTTTTATGATTTCTCTCTCTCTCTCTCTCTCTTGTTTTTTTTGTTTGAGAGAAGAAGCGAGCCAGTGCCAGAGCGAGTGAGTAAGCAAGCGAGAAAAGAAAGATTGTTCCGTGGGAAAGTGCAACAGGTGTGATGAACGTCGAGTAGCAAACAATACGAGAACAATGTGAAAGGCCAAATCAACTTTTTTACGTTCCATCTACCTCTATATCTAATAAGACTTTTTCTCTGTTACTCTTTCTCTCTCTTTCTCTCTAAAAGCCGAGAGTTTGTCTCTCTTTCTTTATATCAGCATTACATTATGCATGATTGAATCTTTGTGTCTTCGTTTCGTGGTTTCAGCTCAGCTTACATACTTTTCATTGTTTTCTTCGTAGTTAACCAAATTGGTATACATGAACTGAACGTGAGATGGTATATCATTTTGCTGCTGCTGCTGCCGTAAACGTTGATAATGATGGCTTGAGGAGGACTCTTGTCTTATATTATAAGAGCCAGCTAATAGACTTTATAATAGTTATATAATAATAAATAAAGTAGATTGGATTTTCTTCTTATACGTATATAATATAAAATATAAACAGGTTTCTTAGTTTGATTTTTACAACTTTACATATAAATAGGTTGCTGATATAAAAGCTACGATGATTTTTTTCTTTCTTTCACTGTTTTTCTTAATGAATATTAGTCGCTCGCAAGCAACGTTCAAATTCCTTCTTCTGTTCTTTAGCCGAGTTTTTTTGTTTGCTGTTGTTGTTGCTGCTGCTACTGGCAAACATGTTCTCTGTACCTACCGTTCCCACAATTACTATACGTTTTTATTCGCAAGCAATTCAATGCATCTTCCAGGTGTTGTCTTGCCTTGAATGTAATCTTAATCTAAATCGGCTGGGGCACACGCTCATTTTTATTCAATTTATGAGCGGAGAGAGAGAGAAAGAGGACCATCTTTTGATTATCTGGTACTCGTCCTTTCAAGAGCTGAAAGCAAGATGATGATGGTGATGATGATGAGGACGACTGACGAGCCATGTAAAACAAATGATGGGAAAGTTATGCAAACACCATTTGGTGTCCGTTGCATTTTTCTCTTTCTCCAGTGTGTAGTAATAATTGGTTTATTATAATAAAGGATTTTTCACTTTCTAAATTTAGGACATTTGGATTTGGAAATTACTATCTTTTTTCTTCTCCTCATGCGGATAGGAGCTGGTTATCTCATTTACATAATTGCATTTAGGTAATAGTAATAATAAGTAAATAAAGCCAAGAAAATACTTTTAGTGAGAGTGACGAGGAAAAGAACTTGGCAGAGATGCGATGCGGGAGCCAAAAACTAAAAGTCAAGTTGAAGGTTGAGAAAAACGTTGAAGGAAAAACTTCACCATTCCGAGAAAGTTCTTTTTTTTAAGTTCATGCCAGCAGTACTTAAAAGGATCTTCTATTTTAATTAATGATGCAAGTACTTGTACATACCAACAACCAAGTTTTGTCACATTTGCCAGTTTGGTTTTTCTAAATGTGAAAGGTTTAAAATACATAATTGCCTTTTTTGATCCATCACTTTAAAATAAGCAATTATTACTCTTTAAAAAAATCAAGTGGATGATGATGCATTAATAAGTTTGCTGATTTGATCACAGCTGCTACAATAATCATGCATATTTTTTCTTTTCCTTAAAAATATAAGAAATTTTCCTTTCATTAGAAAGATGATGCAAAAAATAGATGAGTTTTGATTTTTAAAAACAATTATAAATTTTTTTGTGCACTGCACTGCACTACACTGGCATTTATGTATTTACTTACTACGTAGGTATGCAATTAATCAACGGGGAAGTTGATCCCATTTGGTGTCATGTGTCAGTCAACTGCTATCACCACCGTAAGCCGTAAGCAATTTTTTGAAAAACCAAAACAACTTTCATCAACCGTGAGAAAGTTTATTACGTAAGAATTAATTTACAAAATTACATGCATTTACGCCTATTTCCAGCTTTTATTATTGCTATTGCTATACTATTTGCTATCGCCATCTCCTCCAGCCTTCGGCATGATTTTTTAAAGCGAGAACAAAGCCCTTTGTTTCACTCTTACTTAAAAAATGATTGCAGTCATTTTAAAATTATAATACTTTCTACTTTTTTCTTCTGCTGAAGATTGGCGAAGCATGATAGTATTCAATTACTTATTGAAACGGAGCAGAAAATCATATCAAGCAAGCGTAAGAAAGAAGGAGTAGAAGAAGAAGAATAGATGCTATTTACTTTTACTGTACTTAGGTATAGTCAGTCAGCAGCAGGAACCTGAAAAGTCGTCACTGCCTAACTGAAACTGAAATATGATCAGGACAGACGATAATAATAACGATCAGCGGAGAGACAAGTTATCAGCAGCAACAGTAGAAAACCCGAGAGGCAATAAAAATCTAAAATGTGGTTTTGCAATGGTTATAAAAAGTTTTTATACCGTCAATTTAGCAAAGGAAGCGTGGGAAGGGAGAGAGCTTCTTGCATTTCAATTGCTCCTGTTACTACTATGAATTGAAAAATTGTCTTATTAAATATCCATCAAGATTCACTTGTATAAAAAGGAGAGGATAATAAAAATCGGATTTTTGTTGTTGGTCCAGTTTCTTCTCAAAAACTTGACATGAAAAAAATGGAAATGATTGCGATTGCAAGGTTTTGTTATTGCTTCTCAACTGTTCTTATTTAGAATGCGTATTCAGAATTTTTTGCCAAGTCCGGAACGGTGTACTCATCAACTTTCTTATTAAATAAAATAACCTGTGTTTATCTTCTGCTACTGCTTTTACCATCCTTGAAGAAAGAAAACGAAGTAGCTAGTAGCTACCCCTTTATCGCTTATTCTAATTGCCTGTCTTTGTTTTTATTTACTCTGTTGTTGTTACCAGGCCCTTCTTCTTTCGTCTTTCGATTACTTTTATAAGTTCGTCTTCACTTCACATTTCTTTGTTTCTTCATCTGTGTATACGTTTTATACGTTACGTACGTATGCATGGTTTTTTGCAAAAACATGTTTTCGTAGACTGTGAGAACAACAACTTTTTAAAACTACCTACATACTTCCAATTTGCTTTATCAGGTCAGATCTATTTTTTAAAGCTTAAGCTAAGCAACAACTCTCAAAAGTGTTATTAAAGCTTATATACCAAGTATTATTACTATTCATAATATTCATCATTTAAACTATATCAATATCAATAACCATTTATGAATCTTGATGAGAAGAGAAGCGATGAGAAGTAAAAATCCAGAATCAAGTTTATCATCATCTTCTACATTTTTATTTTCCCTTAAATGGAATGTGCTTCTGTGTGCATTCATTAACTAATTTGCTAACGAATTCTGAATTCAGATTGCAAAATTATCTGAATAATGAATATTAGAATAGCTTTCAAAACACTTTAAAAATTGCTTGATTTTGTAGTTGGATGGGAATCAAAACTATAACAATTTATAACGAATACATAAATACGCAAGCTAACGAAGATTTCTTATTTAAACGTTGACAATTCTCATGAAAGAAGCTTTGCTTTCCTAGCCAATCAAATATTGCTTACTTGACATTTTATTTAAATGAAATGCGAGGAGGTTCATTGAACCAAATTTTTCGTTAAAGAGTTAAAGAGTAGCCGATGTCTCCTCAAGGATTAAATACTGATAATTACATTCCATTCTTTCGTTTCATTTCCAAAAATTTAAGACTGAAAATCAGAACCGACAAAGAGTGTCAAGAAAGCGTGTGCGGAATCCTTTTGTTTTTCAACACTTCAGATTAAAATCAACTAGGTTAAACGAAATAAATGAGGATACTTTTAGCTAACAAGCCTTTTTTTCTTTTTCGGTACTACACAACATTTTCTGTTCTCTAGCCAGTCGTACTTACTTAAACTTAAACTTAAGCATAATCCAGAAGAAGAGGATTCAAAAGAATTTCTCATTAAAAGCTTTAAACGTATTTCGTAAAAGGAATTCATGAAACCCTATTGTTTTCATTGACAAAAGGATTCATGCCTTAGCACGGACAGTTCATTATTTTAGTTGACACTTCGTTTTGGTCAGCAGAAAATAAATATGAGGAGCAAAAGCAAAACGAAAAAAGGATTTTATGAAAAGTGTCTCCAAAAGGGATTCGTCTTACTCTTTGTCGGTTTCTCAACTCAAGAAGACATGAATAAGCACGCGGGCAAGTTGTAATGTAAATGTAAGCAACGTTTGACAATCATTCAACTTTAAGACAGGTTTAAGTTTAACTTAACCTTTCTTCTTAGAAATTTTCGTTCTTTTTCTTCTGGCCACAAATATCATTAGCAAAGGGACAGTTTTGTGAGGGTGAAATATAAGAATGTAGTAATAATAATGAATAATAATGGTAATAATAATAAGGCTTTTAAAGTTACTTGCAAACAGCAGCAGTTACTACAATTCAGGCGATTCAGAATCCGAATAATAACTTTACTTACAACACAAGACAACAAGGTCATTCTACAAATATCTTACGATATTCACGAGCTCGTTACATGCACCAGAAAATAGTCTAATTCAGCAATTTCATCATTTCGAAAACTACAAGAAATTTAAAAGCATTTATGTTATTTTCATATAAATTGTAATCGTAAAGTATGCCTGGATAGTTGATAGCAGGCACGATTTGTACATGCAAGAGTACAACTTACGATTAACAATAACAAAAACATAATATCTTATAATGACAATGTTGCAATGTCCGAGAAAATGTAAACTAAATCATCATCATCATCATCGTCGTGTGCAAGATCATTTGCATGATCCACGCTTAAATAAAAATACATAATATAAAATGTAGACCATTATCCTTTTTATCCACTGTCGTCGTGTGCAAGATCATTTGCATGATCCACGCTTAAATAAAAATACATAATATAAAATGTAGACCATTATCCTTTTTATCCACGCGAGTTGGAGTTGTTGTCTTTGAAAGTGTGGGAATTTCGGCAAGGTGGCAAGTAGCCGTCATATAATCAGCAGCAGCATAGCAGCAGCAAAGCAAAGAGTAAGCACGATGTTGATGATGATTATGAGTAAAAAGAATGCTCAAAGGGTGTGTTTTTATTGTTATTAGCACAATAAGCTCACATCGCATCGCAACGCGTCGCATACCATGAAATAATGAATAATAATTGAATGCAGCTAACTCATATACGGTCGACCATACACCAGCGAGTGTTGGATTTTATTATATCCTTATATTTTACTATTATTATTACTTCTTATTTGTAAAGAAGAAGAGAAGAAGAAGAAGGAAAAATAAGGAAAAAATACCAAACAAAACAAAGTGTGTGTGTGTCAATTATTATTATGTGTATATAGCAAAATAAATGCTACTGAAATGTTTATACAGGTTTTTATGTTGTTCTTTCCATTTTACCCCTCTGTGTGAACTTTAAACTGACTGACTGATGAGAGTGAGAAGGCAAAAAAACGTGGGATAAAATGGTATACATTTATCAGTAATCATGTCGTTCTTTTCCAGAAGTAATGTAAAGAGAGAGAGAGAGAGAAGCCCATAATTATGATATTCAACCCGAGCATGCTACATTCCTTCGGTAAGTGAGTAAATGCACTTATCCTTGCATCACATCACATCTCATCATCAACAAAAAAGTAATATAATACGAACATGATGATGATCCTGAGATGCTGGTGCAGGCAGGTCTAACTAAAGTGAGTCACTCTCGGTCTCAGTTCAAGTCAGAGTGTGAGAATTCATCTGGTTTTTTGATTATTATTGCTCCGAGAAGAGAGAAAAAAGAGACGAGGCGAAAGAACTTAAATTCATTCGGTTGATGATGACGATGATGATGAGGAAGAAGAAAGGAGAAAAGAAGAAGAAGCAGAAAAAAAAGACTTTTTTGTTCCCTTATATCAATTGAAGCTCTTCTTCTTTGGTACTTATTTTACTACTACTGTTCTTATATTGATGATGGTAATGATGATCCATGGGACATGCTTATGCATACAAAATCAGATATACTTTAGAAGGCTTCTCAGGACTCAGTGAAGAAGAAGGAAAAGTAAGTAACTGTGTAATACCAGTCACTTATACAGTAAATTGGTTAACCAGTAGTTTTACTCTTGTAATAAGACGTCTGTCTGCTGCGGTGGATACCTCCTCTTTCTTCTTCCTATTATAAAAAGTTCAAAAATATAAAATATAGGTATATCTAATCTATCTATTCATATATAGGTAGTAACTATATAATAATAATAATAGCTTCAAATCAAATGAGCTTACTACCTACTATACCTATATAACCCTATAAGAGTAGTAGTAAGAAGAAGAGATTTCTTAAGAAGAAGTTTTTTTTCCTTTTACCAGTAAAGTTGTTTTGTGTAAGTACGTGTGCTTGGAAGCATGTGCATAACGATCGTGGGAACGTGGAACGTTCTCACGGTTCTCGCTGGCTAAGAGAACGAGAAAAAAGAGCCTTTTCTCTCTCTCTCTCTCTCTCTCTCTATCTAACTATTTTTCATTTCATCTCTCTCTGGGCACATAACTGGGGCTCCTGCATAACACCTGGCATCTCTTCCCACAGTATTCCCAAGCTCCAGCAGTAGTAGTGAATATAGGGTTGTGGTATGCTTGTTATACGATTATAATACACGTATTATAACAACCAAGTAGGGGTTGTTTTCTACAGAAGCCTAAGTAGTAGTAGCAGAGCAGAGTAGAGAGAGAGAGGGTTGCCTTTTGCTTTTCCCTATCCACTGCACTGCTTATAGATAGATAGAGGGAAGATAGACCGTGGTAGCCGTCAGCCCAACACACGCTTGGCTGCTTTGGCATGCTCACCCCGGTTAACCCTCCAACATAAAATGTGCTCGTGCTATCCGATCAACCATCAATTCTCCTTCAGAGCTTGAACAGTAAAGAGCTCAGAGCTTAAACTCTCTCCTCTCACACAATCCAAATCCAAAGCAAAACATAACCTGATTTTTCAAAGTGCAAGTTGAACTTACATTTGATTTGACGAATTTGTCAAAGTTTATCTCACAACAACAGTGTTTTAACAAACAGCAGCAGTTTATACTGATTTCTCGGATTTTAAAGTTTTTTGGAAAAAACTTGTTTTAAACAAAATAGTGAAATGGCTCCCTTAACTGACATTTCTCGCACTCTTGGACAGCAGCAAGGAAATTCTGCTGAACCAATTTCTCGCACTATGCAATACAGAAAGGTAAATTTCATTTTCTTAATTTAATTTAATTTAAAGTTTGTGAAATACTTGAAACGTTTTTTGCAGGATTTTAAAATATTTTTAAGTGCAAAATAACTAAATATTTTTTTTTCTATTTTTTTCTTTAAACACATGTCCCGGCTCCAACAACAACATGACAAGGCCGTCCGCGCCCAGAAAACTATTGGACATGATGACAAGTTCCGTTCCGGCTTCGCTCACTGTGCTCAAGAAGTCTCCAGAGTTTTGGCAACTACTCCAAAAATCGATGTCCAACTCGGTTCCTCCATCATGGTACATCTTGGCCATACCTTGAATAAGATGGGCACCTCGTCAACTACTCCTCCACCTGCAATGACCAGACCTAGCTCATCCTTAAGCAATTCAAGTAGCCACAGTGGAGACTACAGACCTTACACACCACCAGCATCACCACAGGAGTCACTCCCTCAAATGTCTCCACTTTCTCTTACCGTTTCCAGTGGTCCATCTAGCCCATGGAGACCGTGGTGAATCAAGACGACACGATAATTTAGAGATTTTACAACAACACGCAAAAAAATCGAGTTTAATTATTAAGTGTCATATTATTATTATGCAACCCGATGATCTTTCAGCAGAGTTATAGAAAATTATTTTTTAGTTTTGTTTTGTGTCCAATATATTTAGTATGGATATGGATGGAAGTTATCTCATTGTAAAATGTACAAATATTAATTTATAAGTTTGCTCAATAGTTTTATTTTAGAGAGTTTTTTTTGCAGTAGGATTCAAAGTTTAAATGAGAATTTTTTTCTCATATTTCCTCTCGTGTGTCTTTCAAAAAATGTTTAAAGATCAACTAGGCGTACAGTTTTAAAATGTTTTTGTTATAACTTTGGTAGGACAATCGTTTTTTTTTGTTTTTTAAGTTAATTTTTGTTTGTAGTTTATATATTAGAAAATTAGTTTTTAATTCTCTGGTATAAAAGTAGGTTTTTGATTTAGCTTTTGTTTGTTTTTTTCTCTTACGGAAAACTAATTAATCTTTATCAATGCTACTGATATTATCAGCAAGATACAGTCAAGACAATCATTTTTGGTGAAGTGGACGATAAATCAAAAATCGTTCATGGAGCCGCCTTGTTGTATAATTTTAATTTAGATTTCGCATGCAGGTTAATGTGAGTTAATCTTTTTTTAAGACTAATAAGAAATAGGGAAATAGAATTATAAATAGGGAAGAAGTAGTTTGAGTCATCTGTGATATTAGCTTGTTAGGTTGAACAATTTATTGTAAAAAGTATCATTTTTAATTGCTTTTAACTTCTACTGAAAAAAATGTTTATGAATTTTGCTCAAAAAAGCATAATTATAAAAGAAGCAATTTAATATTTTTAAAATCGAGGATTTTTAATACACGAAAGCAAGAAATCAAAGAAATAAATAAATTATTCTGAAAAAATATAATTTCAACTTCTTATGTTGCTCGCTCATATTAATTATTCATATTAATACTTTTGACATTAAAAATAAATATAATTCATTGGCATTACATCTTACATCATATCTGCTTTCTCCATTGCAATCATGTATCAAAAGGAATCATAAATTAAAACATTAAATTAAAATTTTTACCGGAACATAAATATAAATATAGATGCAAAATATTCGTTCGGACTTGGTTGGATTTTTTCCATTAATCATATAGCTTGGTTATTATATGACACTGACACGAATTGAATTATAATATCGAAATTGATTGATCTTCAATTTTCACATGTAATTAATAATAATTATGCATTATACTTTTTTGGAAAATTAATGCAGCATAATACAATTTTCATGAAGAAATATTATATAGGTAGTCTCATATTGCCCCTACACTGCACTGGTAACAACAATGCATATTACAAAAAAGCGTTAGGA
>JAHZNJ010001961.1:0-14069 GCA_027744475.1 Lepidocyrtus cf. sotoi NNG-2020 | reverse complement strand
TAAATTACGCCT
Source organism: Lepidocyrtus cf. sotoi NNG-2020 (assembly GCA_027744475.1). Classification (NCBI taxonomy): domain Eukaryota; kingdom Metazoa; phylum Arthropoda; class Collembola; order Entomobryomorpha; family Entomobryidae; genus Lepidocyrtus; species Lepidocyrtus cf. sotoi NNG-2020. The sequence continues at coordinate 14,057 of JAHZNJ010001961.1, read as the reverse complement.
TTTGGCGTATTCAGGAACAAACGGTACGTTTCCATGGTACGACTAAAGTCGTATCCAGGAGCGTATGAATAGATTCCTATGCACACCAAAAGTCGTACGTCGTCGTCAACGGTAATATTTGAAACTACGACTTTTTGAATACAGCCGTCCTTAAGAGGTTAACGGCACTCTATTACCATTTTTCAGCAGCTCGATATTTGCATAATTATTTCCATTTATACGGCGTCGTGGTCGATATTAAGCAGTTTACAACCAAGCCAAGTGGCTTCGCAGTAGACTGATGCCGACGATAAAACTCAAATCATGATTTAAATTAAAAATATTTAGGCGATCGAAGCAAATATACAGAATATAAAATAGAGTATGTCACAACGTTACTTTCGACAAAATAACGATTATTGGGCTACCTGTGACTCAATTGCCTACCTGCAAAACTTTTAAATAAAATTGCAGTCATAAAAATGACAATGATGTGCCCATCGTTTCTCCGCATCATTATTAAGACGGTGTAGCCAGTCCTATTCTATAATGCGTGGATTTTCGCTTTGTTAAAAGCAATGTAAAATCAAAGGGAATAGATAAATACTTGTTGTGTAAAATAAACTTGCTGCTACTAACTAGAAACTAACTAGAAAATGCAGTTTATGCGTTTTGTCAATTGCCCTCTTTATTATAGAGTTACCGGCAATTTTCAATAACTGTGATAATAAAGAAAGGCTTGACGTGATAAAGTAAATCAGTACTTTCTGACTTTCTTGCATTAGTGTACGTGTTATTCTACAAAACAGTCAAACCTAACACGAACATTTTGTTTTATACTGGCAAATACAGTAAAAGATTATTACAACCAGATTGCTTTCCAACACGAGAAGCATAATATTAAAATGTAAAGGGTTTCAGGATACCTGTCTTTAACTTAACTCGTGTCTGGATAAAGCCACCAGCATACAAAAAATGACTAAATGATGACATTACATTACATAGCTTATAGTGTACGCAGTGTTCCTTGTTTAGTTTAGATCAGTTGTCATTGTCAGTCCAATCCAAACCATTTGTGCTATAGAAACTTCCAACATAATATTTTAGAATAATATTTTGGTTTCAATTTTATGTAATATAATTTGCAGTGATAAATAATTATTTACATTGTGTGGAAAGATTGCTTACAGAAAGAAAGTTTATAACTTTTGTAGTGGAAAGTGTTTTGTTCATTCAGGTGCTCATTTCGTATTATTTAATTGAAACCAAATGTAGTGTTTTTGACGGATCAGTTTGTTCCTAATGGAGACTAAGAACTCTGAAAGTAGTGGAAATTTTATTTATTAAATAATGTAACCTGTTGAAAAGCCTACAATGGAATCTAATAAGTTTCAGCCTGTTGATAGCTGGAAAAAATTAGGACTCAACACATCTGCTGTTGCTCGAGCTTTGATGCAGGCCTCCAACAATGACTTAAGGAAACTGAAATCAACTGATTATATTGCAGAAGAGGGAGTTTGGGGAAGCGCTTGCAGTTTGCTTCTACAAAGTCATACTATAACTGATCGGCTTCTACTTCATCAAATATGGTCAACAAACAGAAAGCAAATAACGGTACGTACAAATGATGTTTATAGAATCTAAATTTGAAATGCATTTATTGTAAACTTTTAAACTTTTTTCTATTAATTTATAACATTTATTTACAATAACCTACAAACTTTTTAACGACAATAGCTGATGTGCTGCAGCTACTGTATAAAATAGAGTTAATTTTTCATAATGTCAGAATTTTTGTCTTTAAACGATCGCGTTTCTGCAAGTTTCGCTGGGCATCAATTGCAAAAAATTGCTGTTTTGGTGCATATTTGCGGACAAATGAAAATTATATAAATAAAAAAATCAGTATTGATCCTTTACATTCATTGGCTCACTTTCTCTTTAATTCTAAACTCTTTTTTAAAAAAACCTGATGTTAATAAACCTCTTACTGCAACTATTGTGGCGGAGAGTTTGCAGAATGTGGACTCTTGAAAAAATGGTTCAACACAAATAATTTTTTTGAGGGTAGTTTGCACTAAATAAACAAGCGCTGTAGCATGCAATTTAATTTAATTTTTCAGGAAGCATTTCGCAAAGTTAGTGGTAGGAAAAGTCAGCCTAATACAAATGCAAGAAAACCCTTTGAAGAGCAATCCTGGCGTCTCTGCTACTGCGAAAAGTACATGACAAATGTTTCAAACGAAGGACGAATACTGTGTGATCAATGTGAGAAATGGTTTCATGGAAACTGCCTTGGAGTAAATGTTTCAGATTATGGAAAAGACGATGAATTCATCTGTGGTTTCTGTACGGGAGAACGCCAAATTCCTCCACTACTGGATGAAACCTTATCCGGCTTTAGCTGTAATTTATCCCGCGTAGATGTTGAGTCAGACTCGGAATCTGAATTGTAAGTTGAACATAAAAATGTTGGTCTTTTAATTTTGTTTGAAAATTCAATTAAATTGTGAAGAGAATTGGGGAAAACAGGTAAAATAACGTAACCAATATTGTTATCATATTTTCAGATCATCAGACCCAGACCATTCAGATAACGAACAGGATGATAGGGATAAATCTGGAGAGGACAGTAAGCGCTATGTTTTTAAAATTCAATCGTATAAACTTTGATAACTAAAGTCACAGAGCACAGTGCAGAAACACTAACAAGAAACGAAAGTTCTATATGAAAAACTAACTACGAGTGGGCAAAGAGAATGTGAGATTGGCATCGACACATTTTCAGAGGACAGCAGTTACTTGCGATTTGTCAAAAAATTCGAAATACTTTGCATGGTGGTGCAACGAATCCTGCTAAAAATTAAACTTAATCTTGCTTGTGCATTAGTATGTTTTGTATTCTGCCCCTGTAAAACTTAAAATAATGTTTTTGTAAGGTTGGTCGCTTGGGAGCCACGGCCAGGGAGCAACAGAGAATGAATTTAAACTAAAATCCGGAAAGACCACTCCAATATTTAGTAAAGGAAATGGAACTGATGCCGGAAACGAGCCAGTCAAAAGTAGCCAAGCGCCAAAGCAAGTGTCCAGTGAAGGTAAACCTAACATTTTTGTTTACTGCAGTGAGTTTGACATTTTCATCTCTGGCTTAAGATTAGTTCATCCTGCCATTTATTTGTGCTATTGTGAAATTAAATAAAAATCGACGTGTCTTTGCATTTTGTTTTATTTCATATAATTATCATTTCATATCATGCAGTTGTTTATATTTTGCATTTTGCTTTTTGTTTGGGGACACAAATTGTTGCCTAAAGTAAACGTAATCCTTCATGTTGGTGATTTATTCATGATTTTACTCCTCCTACAGCAAAATCAAGTTCCTCTGAAGACAATGACGTAGTAGATGACAGCAACACACCAACCAGCTTTGTAATAAAAATGGACGCTGAAGAGTGGAAACGGACAATTTGCTACATTGCTCCAGGAAAAGATGGAAAACATGAGGATGACTACATAGTGCGAAATACCTATCCAAATGCATTACGCAGACATTTTAACCTGGTAGTTAAGTCATGTGTACTTCGCCTCTTGAAGAAAGATGTTCGCGATCCTTTCAACAAAAATATCTGCTTTTTTACCGCATATTCAAAATGCACCCGGACAGAAACCTGCTCTGCCTTCTGGAACTTTTACGTTCAACAGGCTGTTGGAAATGAAAGTTCCGTGTCTATTCGTGTCGAGTACGTGCTTGGAATACAAGTTTTAATACAATCTATTTTTCGCTATGCAAAAATTTAGCTGCTTTGATTAAATAAAATGTTTTTACTTTTGTCGATTTCAGAAAGCACCATGGTGATCTTTTGCACCGTACTTCCTTGCCAAAATCGTCCAAAATGACGTTGGATGAAAAAGAAAAGGCTGCGGCGGAACTTGATAAGGATCCACCAGCAGTCGTAAGATTGAAGCGACTCCAGTCGCGGGACAAAGAAGCGGTTAAAACCGGACGATTGACTGGCATTCACTCACTGAATGCTTACCAGCACATTGCACAACGAAAAGCGGCAGCAGAAGATCAATCAACTGACGTCGTTCATGACATACTGCTTTCTTTTCCAATGTTGGAGGAAATTTTTAGGGACACGTCCATGAAGGGCTATGTCCGCGAACTTGGAGTTAGCCCTACAAATGTTTTGCTTTATTCAAAAACGCAGTTGGATTGTCTCAAAACCTTGTTTAAATCAAAGAATCCTCCGATATTAGAATTAGATGCAACAGGTTAGTTATTTTTACATTATTATTTGAAATTTCCCATCACATTCAGCAGGTAGAATCATTTATTATATATCTAATGAAATAAAACCGTTTTTGTAGGTTCTTTGATAAAGCCATTGGGCCAGCCGTACGACGTAAAGCCCCCATTGATTTACACGCTAATAGCAAAATGGGAGGGTGTGATGGGAGCTCTTCCAATCGCGGAATTTATTACAACGAATCAAACTAATGAGAACATTTACAAGTTTTTGTATACCGTTTTTGAAAGGTACGTACTTTAAAATTAATTTCGTATTGTCATTTATTACAATATAAACCTTTACGTAACATTTTATTGAATTCTGTGAGTTGAGTTTTGCAATGTTTAAATTGTCGGGCAGACAGACGACTATTACTAAGTTTAGCTTTACTTATCTCGCTTAATATTTAACCTTACCAACTTTCTAAGAGCTCAGAGTTAAACTGAAGTGATGAAACGGTTGCTAATGCTAATTAAAGATTTAAACTTTCCTGAATAATAACTAATATTTAACCTTACCAACTTTCTAAGAGCTCAGAGTTAAACTGAAGTGATGAAACGGTTGCTAATGCTAATTAAAGATTTAAACTTTCCTGAATATTAACTAAATAAGTTGAGGAAGCTTTTGATGTCCATGTGACAAATGATAATTGTCATTTAAAGAAAGTAGAAGACAGGAAGAATGCTAGTGAAGCCAGTAGTTCAGTCATTAAAAATAAATTAACAAATAAAGGCTCTCCAAGAGTAGTTATGGGTGTAATTTTGAATTACTGCCAATTAATTACGTATAGAATTATTCAATTGCAAATACACAACGTACTTGGCAACATCATACACAATAGTTCGTTAGACATTGACAAATAATTCAAAGTTGAACTTTGTTAAGGTCGAATCAAAGTGAATTTAACGGCATTTGTTTGCATTTTCCCTTTTTTAGCTACAACAAGCTTAATCACAGCAAAGCCCTAACTTACGGGTTACGCAAATTGGTTATTGACTTTTCTAAACCGCTTTTGATCGCATCCGTGAGGTTGTTCTGCAAAACAACTGTAGAAGATTACATTAATTCATTTTGGGGAGCAGAAGAGAATACAAGTGACGAACCACATCCCTTTGCCATACAGATTTGCAGATTCCATTTGATTCGAGACATCTACAAGAAAATTAAGAAATGCAAATTCGTAAATGATAATGGGGAAGACAGTTTGGATTCTCCAAAATCAGTGTACAAGAAATGGGCGGAAGCATTTCTGAACGGAAGATCAATGTACTCATTTGACAAACGATTGAAGGTATGTTTTTTCCGTTACTAAACAATTTTATATTTGTCATGTATTAAACAAAAATTACATTTGAGTAGTGATAACTTTTGTTTCTTTATGAAGGATGTGGCTTCCATTGCTTGCTATGAGTTTGAAAACGAGTCAATGATTATACGGCTCCGTGAGTTTGACGCACCATCCACTACTGCTGGTAAAAATTTTGATACATTATTGATCGTTGTATCGACCAAAACGCATCATATTAAGTAGTTATGATGTTTCAAATAACCTTAAAAGTGCATTTTAATTGAATTGCTATGGATTTTGCACACTGACAGATAACGGGTGGGCAAAATATAAAGTAAAATCTGTCCCAGACAAGGCCGCCTTTTATCAACGCACTTCCTTTGGGCAATATGCAGACGCGATGGTTGATTACTGTGAAAAAAAGAACGCCATTAGACAGGAAGGAAGGAAGAAAAACAGATTTTACTGTCCGGAACTCATCCAATACCTACGACTTCATTTTTTCTCATACTATCCTCTTATTTGTGGGATGGTGAATCGAATTTGTGACGTTGATGATCAAATTCGCACAACAAACCAGATTGGTAAGTTTTAAAATTTCAGGATTTTGTCTTTTGATTTTTTCATATTATTGGTTTTACTTTAGTGAATAAAATTTCAACAATTCTTTTTCTGCTCTTGCAGAAAACTACCACAAGCTTCTCAAAGTAGACTTTTACAAGAGCAAAAGGAATCAAAAGCTCTCTCGATTTATTCGAAGGCAGGCAAAGTTGATTGAAGGTTAGTACTTCTTTATTAACATATCAATGATAACAATAAATAATCATTGATTTATTTAACAATTGAAATGCCAAGAAACTTTTAATGCAATCATTCAAATTTAAACTAATTCTCTTCTAGGGTTGTGTGCGGATTTTAAGATTAAGCATGATAAGCAGAAGAAACCGAAAGTATCCCCAACTGCCGAGAAAATCAACGAACAAACCGACAAGTCTGTTAAAAGCGATGACCAGAGTGACGAAGTTGGTAAAAGCATAGGTTGGTCTTTTACTTTAAAAGTTAAAATTCAAATTTGAAAAACTGCTGTGCTTACCTAAATTACAGTGTTTATAGTATAGGCAATTTTTTGTTTACTTTCGGAACAGATGTTGAAGCGCAATCTCAGCCCAAACCCAAACAAACTGCAAGGAAGTCAACTTCAGGAATCAAACGAAAAGCGAAATCTCCCGCAGGTTAATTAAATAACACTTAGATTTTTAATAATGTCATTTTTATGCTATTATTACTGCAAATATTATTACCATATTGTATTTCTGCCCAAAACGCTTTCGCAGTCGAAGCCAAATCTTTGGTTTCATTAGTATTAGTTAATTCATCATTCAAAAATTTATAAAAAGCCAATAGTTTAAAATCTAATATTCATCGCTTCCTACTTCTACAATTCTGCTTTCTAACTACTACTTTAGTTTTGCTTTAATTCAGGTCAGTATTTTGTTTAGTAAAATCAAAAAAAATACTGTAGCAGAGAAAGTCCCTGTCGTGTTACACTTGTGCGAAAAATATTGCAAAAAACGCGACGCATATTTTGTTACAAAAACCGGAGCAGTTTATTACATACTCGTACAATTTTGGCAGTTTAATTTACTTAACTGTGCTGTAATAACAGCAATTTGTTTTCTTTTTATTTTAAATGTTCCTCTGAAATAATTGTAATTGTAATATACAAATAACAAATGTAAGAATGCAATGACAATAATGGCAGTCTATATATTGGCTATTAAGATTTGCATTGCTGTAGGTATTGATAGGCAAAAAATTAACGTCAGCGTATTTACTATTTGTTTTCTTTAAATTGAGCTGATGATTTGTGAAGTTTTTTAATATTATCGCATCAAACAGTACGTAACGTTTCTGCAAATTTTGTATTTTTATCAATGTTTTCGCTTTATTGAAAATCTTTCTTTGAAAAACTGAAAAATTGTTCAGTGAAACTCACATAGTAAAGATTATTATTCGATTTGCCATAGTTGTAAAATTAAATAGTGTCATTTGTGGTTTTTAAAAAGAAAATCAACGAAAAAGGAGCAAGAAAGACTCAGCTAAGGCAGATGATGACAACACAAAGGGGAAGAAATTGAGACCTGGCAAAGGTGAACCAAGTAATATATCTGCGTGTAGTTGCTCTGAATAATGTTGTTTTTACACTTTACCAGTGTTTTTGAAATTAACATTTTTGATGTTTATTTATGTATTGTGCAGGTAATTCTCTACCCGACATTTACGATCAAACAGAAGTATTTAAGAAGTCGACGCCTAGATTGCTAAGAAAGACACCCGTTTCAGAATTCATTTCCGAAGTTCCATTGGTTCCTTGGGGTCAAACCTATTCCTGCAATGGAAGGGAGATAGTACTCAGTAACACCTGCCCAACGGACGTTATTCTTCAAGTACTGTTGGGGTTATATTTGCGATATACCCCGTTTACTGAGTTCGTATCAAGTCGGAAAGATCGGATGTCTTACTCTATTTTGGAGACATTAGAACTGTTAAAGGATCGTAGATTTTCTGAGGCAAAAACCAATTGGTATGATAAAATTGTGAACTTGGATCCGTTTGCAACGGAAGGTGACATGCACGGAACTGAATTGGATAACGGACTTGATACAATATCTAAATGGATTCAGGTAATTAGGAGTTATGTATGTGGGAACCAATCTTGTCCAGCATTTAGTCCCAGTTTTTCGAAAGACAGCATCACAAAAGTTTCCATTTCAAACGTTCACTTAAATCATTCACGCGATTTCCTTGCGGCCTTTTCTGGTGAAACTCGGGCTCCAATGAGATGTTTAGAATGCGTAACCGACCAACAAGCCTACCATCGACTCGAGAATGAGCGAATTCCATTCTTGTTCTACAAAATTTTTCATACAAATGAATGTCAACGAGAATCTGACCTTCCCATGACTCACACCGTTGGCAAGCAAAGATACAAGGTTTTTGCGTACCACTGCTATGATGACCAGCGTAAGACTATTGCCCATTTTTTTGTAAAGTTTGTCATTGACAATAGGCGAGTTGTATACAATACAATGGGAAGAGGTAAACCTTATCAAGAAGCTCAGCGTACTACAAATCATAAAGTTACTGTTGTTTGGTTGATTCAAGAGGATTACAGTTTGTAACATTTTACTACCACGATTTTGCTTTTTACTTTGTTAAATTGTTACAAAACATTTGATTCCTAAATGCTCATTTTTGTACATTTGTGATTTTTGTACATTTTGAAATCTTGTTAAGAGTACTATGAGTTTGCTTCTTTTGTTTAAATGTGCTATTTATGAATTACGTTTTTTGTCTCAAGTTTCATAATAACGATGGATTTAGTTAAGTGTTTATTCATTTCTCTTAACGTTTGTATAATAAATTGACTAATTTTGTTACTATTTAATTATTTTTTGCACAAAAACTTAATGTATTTGACACATTTTAATTGAAATAAGTAATAGCGTTATTATTCGAATATTGCATAATGAACCGGAAATAGACACTAGAAAAACAATTTCTTTGGTAGGGAATTAAAGCCAATCAAAACAGAAAACGGTTGATTGTCTTCTTAACAACCAAATTTTGCTTATATAAACCTTAGCCATTCACAAACAAACAAAAGATTCAGTTAGAGCTTAACTGTTTGCAGAAGAGGATCCATCAACAAATCTCAATTGCATCGAAGGTGCCAGAGCTTGTTTAAAATTATTCAAAGAGGATGACGAGTGATCCCGAGACTTTGACCCTGCTTGTGTTTGTAGATCAAGAAGTGGAATGGGCTGAAGAAGATGCGGTCGCACAGACGACTCCCAATTCACCTCCCTCCCATTCGCTACCTCCATCATTGTAAAAAATTCCTTGTCGCGTAGTTGCGGAAAAGAAGAAATGTAAACGCGAAAACGGACGACGAATGGTCAAGATAAAAGAATTGGAAATTGTCTTTAACTCCAAGACTAAAAAGTACGGTTGCACAAAATGCAAAAAGGAATATTCTGCAACTCCTAGACATGTACGGTGGCACTACGAGGCCATCCACCTCCAGGAAAGGTGGACGTGTGACATTTGCAACATCTCTGTTTTCTCGTATCCCCAGCTTTTAATGTAGCACGAAAAACTTGTCTAGGTTCCCTCCAAGAGCAACTACAATTTGTCAGTTGTAACAGCAAATCAAAATGACCATAGGTACACATAAGTTTTCTTGTTCCACACCACCTGCAAGAAACGGTTTAAAACACTAAGAAACGGCAGCACATAACAGAACGGTTCACCTGACAAGAGAAATCACGCCTGCCACCTTTGCCACAAAACTTTCATGTAGTTAAGCCATCTGAAAGTGCATGAGAATTAGGTCCATTAAAGGATAACGTTCAAATGTAGAGCTTGGCAGAGGGAATTCAAATATCAAAATGATCATCAAAAACACGAAAGAAAATTCGAGAGACCGTTGTCGTCGCTTGCTAAAAAAGATACGTACGTGGACGTTAAGATTTATTTTTCTTCTATCTATCGATAACACTATTAATAAATAAGAATGCTTAACAGATAAAAAAATCAATTCATTTCCTTCAACATTTTCTCCGTACTCTATAACTTGTTTTACGATTATGTAGGCTTTGATTTTTCTTTACGTAAGATGTTTTTACTCCCACGCGCATGGCTATAAACAAACCAAAACAATATAATGTTGTACTATTGCTTTCTTACATAACCATTATAATAATATGACATAAAACGAAAACATCAAACATTTTTCCCTGCAGCGTTTTTCTCTAATAACAAAGACCATCTTTTAGTCACTCGACAGATTTTAATCAGAGAGGTCTAACGTAAGTAAGCTTCTCTTTGGACAAAAATCAGTATTAAACTTTAAGCTATTCTGTCTTGATTTCTGTTAGGCTATGAGTTTAAAATATTTTTTAAAGAACTGTTTTTCGTTTATTACCCATGGGGGGATCCTTAGGGAACATCACACCATCCAAAGTTTTAATCTTTGTGACTTTCGTTTTTTTTATTGAAATTGAAACAAAAATCAAAATGAATAAATTTTAAAAAAATAAAACGTCTTTGGGTCTTACAAGAATTTGAATTTACTATCAAAATTTTTCTTAAAGGTGCTGGGAACAGTGTCCCTGATCTTCTATCTGGTGTCCGAGCTTCCATTCCACTATTTCTTCGCCCACGTCATGATCTCCTTCCACGTCTTAACATTCGTCAGCATAATATATTCTTTTTCTTTATCCAGTTTGAAGGTTGTAACATTCATTGACATAGTAATCCATGTTCTGGCAGCATTTCTTGCGTTCATCGCATCGCTGCTATAATTTTGCTCGTAGATGTTACAACAACGACCACTGGGGTAAGGCGGGCTAAACTCGGGGAGAATGTCCGTTTGTACTACCCCACATTGCAAACTGGAGAGATTTTACGTTGGGAAGCTTTAGTAGCTGGGATAAAGTGAGACACAAGGAAAATTTTTTGCAATGAAATTGATTTTTTTGTAGTTTGATCAGAATCATTAGTTAAGGTTTTGTCGTGATTTTTATTTTCACAGATGATCGCCATCCATCCTCCATCTTTCTATGGTCATCCTTCTAGCAATTCGCATGATGCGATCCCAAAGATAATGATTAAATGAAGATAGGTTTAAAGCAGTGATAAATGTTTATGGTTTACCAAAGCTAAGGATAAAAAATAACATTATTCGATTCCTTTACAAATTGTGACTTATTTCTCTTGCGTTATCAGTAAACACAGAAATTATAGCAGTAAAAATAGCAAAATTGTTTTAAAAAACATGCGAATAGAATAAATTCGAAATTAAATTCTGCACAAATAATTGCTTAAATTCTAGTTCATAATTTTTTATTATTATTTTAGTCAATATTTTAATGTGAGCGGGCTAAAAACCAATAATAAACAAACCCACATGCATTAATTTTAATTTAAAATATTCATCCTTTGACACTCCCTGTCCAGTAGTCTGCAGTTCTTATTTTTTTGCAGCAGGTTCAGTTGGTTAAAGAAATTTCTCTTTGGCATTCTTCGCAATATAAGCAATTAGCACTCCCCATCTCTGGCTTTCACCACACCAATTGACAGTAAAAGATTTTTGCAGGATTTCAGCAATATTCGTAGGCAAAGGAAACTAACGATAAGAAAGGTAAGTCTGTACTCATCAGTTTCAAAATATTCTCTCGAGTCTAACTTGCTTGCTAAATTGCAATCGCTTCTCATCAAATTGTAAAACGTTACCTACGCTACGGATATGTTTTATGCAAATTGTAATATTTCATTATGTATTAAACTAATGAAGAGACAATCCAATAAAGGTTGGACGTACTTTGTCTTAGCATATTTTCCAAAACAAAACCGCGTATACAAAATTAAAACATTCTTGAAAAAGAAACTATTTTTTATTTTTTTGTACGAAATCAAAACAATTATTTTTATTTTCTGCCGACTCTTATGCAGTCCGGTTCCAAAAAATTCCAATGATGACTTCATTTTATGGATTCGTTTCTTGCTTTAGAAAATATTTTAGGACAAAGTACGTCCTTCCTTTCTTGGATGATCTGCATATATGAACTAAAATGATGAGTTCATTCAGTAGGAATGAAGCCAGCAGCACGCTGAGTTTGAGCGTTCCATTACGTTCTCGTAGGCTTACGTAGGATGCCGATATGGAAATCGTGAATAGTATAAAAGTAATATTATGAATTTTAATTAATCAAATCGATGGAATGTTTACTGTCCGTAAACTCCATAATCGTTTATTGGTCAGAAATGAAACATCAAGAATGGAAACGAACAAACGTAATAGTATGGAAATAGAAGACAAAATCTAAAATAAAACTCTTTACAGCCCGTTATTTATTATTTATATTACATCAATCACATCATCACAAACAACGATATAATGAATGATAGATAAAAATATGAAATGCTTAGAGTATATTAAAGTAAATATATTTATAACAAACTATATTTCTCCACTTTTACTTAATTTTTATTCATTGTAGGACGCCAGTCTTGCTCTTACAGATTCTTTAGGTTATTTGACGGACAGTCCTGTATTTGAAAACCTCTTGAACAATAGAAGAATAAGTTGCTTTCTGAATTGTTAACTTTTTTTTACATAATATTTTTACGACTTTCGGTATTTTTATGATTCTTTTTGTGACACATCAAATGTGAATGACACATCTCTTTGGACAATTCTTTAAAATATTTCAGTTTGCTAAAAAGTACGAATGACTAACGACTTGGTATGTATATGACTAATACAAAATCTTTTACGCGATTTTAGTTTTGCTTGTTCATTGATTCATTCATAATAACGAACGTTATGATGAATCAGTCAACTTTTCGCTATTTTACGATTTCATATTTAAACCCTTTTCAACAGTGAAAAAGTAGACACACGACACTTTGACTCTGACTCGGTTGTTAGTAAAATATCTCTAAAGATTTTTATTTTGATTTTGATATAGGTAGATTACGTTTTTGTCTTAAAAAGACTTTTTCTAACTTTTACTCTTTTCTGTATCCATTTTTATTTTCAAAGATTATTGTCAGAAGACTTCCTTACTGATTACGATTATTTTAAATTGTTTCTTTTCGTTTTCCAAATTTAAAATTCGATCTACATCAAATTAATAAAATTTACAATCGGCAATTAAAATACATTTCAGCTTTGTTTTGTTTAAATGCACTTTTTATCCGCTGCGCAATTAATTTGCTCTGTTTCATGTCTTCCTAATAATAAATTGGATATTAAAATTTATCCTTAAAAACAAGCTTCACATTTAAAAAATATCCCGAAATAGAACGCATTCTTATGTTCTCTCTAATTGCTTGAATTGAGGTCACATCCGTGACTTCTCTTCTTAAGATGATCCGGTTGGGTATATTCTGCCATGTTGTACTGGCTTTTAAATTTTGTGCCGGCGTGCCGTTTTTTGCGTCGCAAACCTTTTTTTGCATTTTGTGCAACTATACTTCCCAGCCATTCAGTTAAAAACAATTCTTGGTTTAGATTCTGTAGTACAATTCATCATCATCAGGTTTGCATTTGCATTTCCACGTTTGAATTACTTCTTAACGGTAGTAGCTAAGTTACTTTAACGTTCTTTTTGGATAATAATGATGAAGCAAACGGTGAGAGTTGAGGAGGAGAATAGAGAGGCGTTTGTTCGAGTGCAACTTCTTGATGTTTGAACTTTATTAAATAATCAATTTGCAAAATATCTCTGTCTGTTGCTGTTGGCACTGCTGAAATCTCGGTCGGAATCTTTGCAGATTTCATCTGACACTTGTTACTAGATTGACTTTAGTCAATTCTAGTCATGCGATCGATAAAGTTGTCTGTCCGTCTGTCTGTCTGTCTGTCCGTCTGTCCGTCTGTCCGCAAGATAACTGACGAACGACAAAACAGAATTCAATGAAACTTGGAG
>JAHZNJ010001960.1:0-12221 GCA_027744475.1 Lepidocyrtus cf. sotoi NNG-2020 | reverse complement strand
GCCTTTAGGGCAAGAGCGCAGTGTAAAACATATTCTGTTTTGTTTTTATTTATTCATTCGTTTTTATTTCTTCTCTCTGTATTTTCCTCTTGTGCTTATGTAAGTATTTTGGGTGTTTTGTTACTTGTTTCAATTATTATCATCATTATTCTTAAAGAGAAACATGCTTTCAACATTAAATTACATGGAAATGCATCAAAACTAAAGTCAACAGTCTGTGGAAATTTCTAAACAACTTAAACATTTTTCGTGGTTGATGCTTCAAAGCACAGCAGTCATGAATAAAAAAGTGTAATGGCAAGGAAATGGCAATACTAGAAAAAACCTGCTAGAAAGAATGAAAAACGAAATAAAACGATCTACGATATTATCTATATGACATGACAAAATAAAAACCCAAAGGCAACGAAAAAAGCAAGAGAGGAAAAAATTACCCGCACAATTTTCTTTCTCTTTTTTCATTTTCTGTCCATTCATATCACACCAAACGACAACCAAACCAGCACGACCACTAACACCACAATAGACATATAATATTCACATTCTTTCTTTTTCTGAAGTTTGACCATTCTTCTGTATTATCGTAAGCATGAATGGTTTATGGGAATAGTTTTTGTTGAGTTTTTTTCTTCCTTTCTTATTCTTCCTATTTGAAAGTGAATAGAACAGCAAAGAATGAAAAATAAGAAATAACTTTACACAAAAAATATTAAACTGCCAAACACCATGAACTTAGCTTTCATATCCAAATCATATTATTTTTCATGGGAGACGAATATAATAGTGTAATGCAATAATGTACAATCTAGTTCTTCAATCGACTTTACTTTTTCCCTTCCTTGTCTTTTTTTGATATTATGACTTTCTGCACAAGTTTTTCTTAGCTTTTACTTTATCGAGATACCACTTTTTTAGTGTGTGAAGAAGGAAAAAAAGAATTGGCAGCACGGAAGAAAAGAACGGAGAGGAAAAGTACAACTGTGATTGTGACTGCCACTCTGTAAGAATAGAAAAAAATGAAATATTTTCACAAAAATGGTAAAAGGTACAGAACATAGCATTGTTTAAAAAAATGGGAAAAATTGAGTGGATGAAGAAGCAGGAACACGTAGAAAAAATATATCTTCAATTAGATAGGTGAAATATGGATAGATGGATTGTTTCTAATAGAGGATTTCTAATAATAATTTTAATGTGCTGTATTTTCTGTTTCTACTAAAAGTGACGTTTACATTATCAGTAACCTGATGTAAAAGAATTTGTCTAGGAAGATGTTAGTATAAAGAGTTATAATTGTTATGGTCTTCTCCAACAACAATGCAGTCAGAATGAAATGGCTTTGGTGTGAGGAAAGAAGATAGTGATAGCGTGCTTCATGTTATTATTTGTTTTTTTTCATTAATTTTACTTTTTCTATGCTTTGATGCTACTATTGCAGAAAATTTCTTTTCTTTCTATAAATATATTGGCAGTAAATACAGCTACGTTTATTATTAACAAAACTTTTTTCCATTTTGCGAATCTTCTTTTCCTTACTATTTGTTCTAGAATGGAATAGTGTAGATAAAAGGAAAATATTAGAAAACTGGAAAAGGGAAAGTGTAAAGTTTGTTTAGGTAAGTAAGAGTTTGACTGGTACTAAATGCATCAGCAGTTGAAGCACCGCAGCAGTAAACTAGCAAAAAAAGCAAACTTGCTCATAAGCACACTCACATGAACATCCATAAGCAGAACAAAAACTAAAAAAAGATTCAGCAGAGAACTGTAGTAAAATTCCTTTAATCTTATTATATTACCAGGAAGCAAGAGTTTATACGAATTACACGCGCTCTTCCTCCGTCCCCCTTTCTATTCATGTCTTATCCTCTTCACATCACATCAGTATCGTTAGAGGATGAATAGAACAAGAAAAATAGAAAATGAAAACAATTTTAGGTGAAAGCAGGTAGTAAGAAATTGTTGTAATAACTATAAAGACTCATGTTTTTGGAGGAGTTGTTTTCTCTTTCTCTTCCTCTTTCTTGTTTAATTTTTACGTTACTTGTCGATGTAATTCCTTCTGCTTTTCACTTTTGCACGTGTATGAATGTGCAAAAGCGGAAAAATAAGCTAATATAGGGAAAATAGGCAGAGGCGGAGGAACAGCAGCAAAACATATAGCATCGCGATCGACAAGAAAAAATTGAAGAAAGAAAATGAGAATAGAATGAAATCTTTTTCTTCTGTTGTTTCGATTTTTCTTACAGTATTTTATGTATAACTTTATTATCTTACTTTCACTAGTTTTCCTGTTCATTTGACAATAAGGCGAGGCACGAGGAGGCAAAGACAAAAGTGTTTTGTCTTCTTTTTCGACTTTTACTTGCTGTTGACGTTGAGTCGTATTTCTCCTTCTCCTTCCTGTTTTCTATTAAGGACAAAATAAGAAAGAAAGGAAGGAAGGAGAAAGAGATACACTTACGTAGTGTCGAGATACTGCTGAAGTGATGATGATCAAGATGATAACGGAAGGATGTATCAAACTTAAATATGCATGGTACACTACAGGGAGCATTACAAAAATATTATTCCGGAAAAGGAATGTATTCGTGTATGCATACGTAAAGTTTAGTTAGATCTACTATTTGTAAAGAAACGAAGAGAAATTACATTTCTTTTCGACAACGCTGACTTAAATATGAATCACCCTTTGACGTTGCTGCTTCTGTGTACTCTTCCTAATGTTGTGCTCCGTCAAATGTCGCTACCTTTTGTCTTTTGTTTTTTGTGCTTGTCGAATGTTAAATGAAAACGCTATTAGAATGTAAAATTAGAACGTTTTGTATTTATAATATGTAGGTAATTTGTAGGTATCGTTGTTAATGCTAAATTGCAACAGTAGCAAATTCTTCATATTAAAATGACAATCGCTGAATAGAACTATTTTTTATTTAATTTTTGCTTTAACAATCATCACTGTTGCAACAGGAAACAGCAAGAGCAGAAACTCTATTGTGCTATGATTTTGGAATCAAACAAAAGAAAATTATCTATCCCTTTATAAGTCCGTTCTGTTATTTAATTTATTCTTACTTTCGTTTCTGCAATGTCAGCTCAGCGTCGCAGAGTCATCAGAGTCAATTAAAAATATAAATAGAGAAACAGAAGAACGCATTATGCTGGTCTGGATCTGGTAGTAGTAGTAGTAATACAGAATGGCTGAGTGAGTAGGAGGATGAGATGGAAAGGTAGAGAGTGAAATCAGAGTTGAGTTTCATTTCCGCTCTCCAAGAACCAAGTCAAGTAAGAGAAGTATACTACTGAAGCGACACCACATTGCTACAAAGAAAATAAAACTGATACTGCCGCTGCTGTTAAAAGTGAAAGAAAAAAAAAGCACAGAGTGGCACTATTAGC
Organism: Lepidocyrtus cf. sotoi NNG-2020; assembly: GCA_027744475.1. NCBI lineage: Eukaryota > Metazoa > Arthropoda > Collembola > Entomobryomorpha > Entomobryidae > Lepidocyrtus > Lepidocyrtus cf. sotoi NNG-2020. The sequence continues at coordinate 8,825 of JAHZNJ010001960.1, read as the reverse complement.
GAAACAAAAGAGGGTATTTAAGTGCAGAATTAATAGGTTTTGTGTGTCTTCAATTCAGTTTAGATTCTGAGTAATTTTAGGAGAAGAAGAAAAAAGAAACTGCCTCGTTGCGTCGTTCGCGCTCTCTTACCATCTTATTTCCAAGTTGAGGAGCTCTTGTATCGAATTTCTGATTAGATGGAAAAAGAACACGAAAGAAACTAAACGGACAAAATAGAGAAGGAGGTTTTGCCCTCTTTCTGGAACTTGTTTCACTTTCCATTTTATTGTACTTTTACTTAATTTTCTTAAATAAAATGATTTTGCTGGTGGTCACGGTGTTTCTTTTTCCAATTTTCATCTTTATTTTGGAAAATTTGAAATTTTTGGTAAAATTTGTGTTTATATATAGACTGCTTAAGGCTTACTGTTTGGCCGTTATATTTTTTCACTTATTCTTTGCTATCGAATTGACATTAGATGATGCTCTACTCTCAGTTGATTGTATATTAAAAATGCTAATAATTTGGACTTGCTCAATTCTTCCTCAAGTCCTAGTCCGATTTCCATCCAAAGAAACAAAAAGGAAAACCTATGTAAATATTATTATGTAAGAGGAAGGAAACAAGAAAAAAGATTTAATTGTTGAAGTTCCGTACATTGTTGATGATGGTCCCATAGGTATCCCTCCTCTTTACTACCATCAGCATCATCACTACAGCCCGCTGCATTTTATTTCACTTTTTTGCAGAAATTTAGGACAGAAACAAGACAAGAGTCAAATAAGACAAGTGTGTAGTAGTAGGAGTTGTAACTGTAAGCGGAAAAGTCAGTCCAACAAGTTAAACATTTAAAATGAAACTTTTGTTCTCTTCAAGCCTTTCTTTTTTACTCTCTCCGTGTTTTACTTCTACATTTTCCATGGGAGGTACGTATTTGCAATGATATACATTCAGAAAAGTGGAAGAGAAAGAATAATGCAAAAATTCTTGTAAGTTCTTTTTTCTTCATCATCTTCTTTTTTAAGGTTCATGGACCTTCTGTTTAGAACCCTATTCTTCTTCATTCTTTCTCTCCTTCCAGTACATGACACATCACTTTATAAAAAAGAAAGCTCTTTACTTTTTCTTCTTTCCTCTTGTCTTGTATTTTAGGTGGATAAATGATGTAAAGAGCAAGTTACTTGCAAGATGCTTCTTTTTTACTTTACCTTTTTTCTTCTTCTTTTTCCTTTTTTCCTGTACTATGGGATTGACGTGAGAGAATCAAGGTCAGCAAAGCTGCAACTTTTTTTTGGAAGCTGTTGTATACAACCTCAACCATTGTTAATATAAAAAGTAAATGTGAGTGTAATAATGTGCTCTTCGGTTTCTGCTGCTTCTAGTCTCACATAAAATTGCATTCAAACAACAACTACTTATCCTGTATTATGCATAATATGGGTTGCATACATATATCTCTTTAAATTCGGTTGGGGGAAAACCCCAGCACAGGCTCAAAAAGGCTCCTTCACCGCACCACACCATCATTAAGTCAAGATCAAGTCAATGCCCAAGACTAACCCATGATGCAATGCAATGTCGAACGAAATGGTAGCAGATTTTTTATACCGCAATTTTTTTTTCTGGAGAAAACCCTCACAAAAAATATCCAGTAGATGATGAAGAAAAAGTAAAAGAAGGAACAGTTAGGGGTATTTATTTTTACTTTCCTTTTTATTTCCACCCACCAGCAGCTTGAACCTAATCATTCCATCCATCCTTAGCTTAGGAAGAAGTAGAAAAAAACTTATAAAGACTTATCCTCTCTCTGAGCGGTCGTCGTCTTGCATACAACTTACGTAATACGTAACAAAATATAATCATTATTTGTTCTTCTTATTTATTCTTCTTCTTTCCTTTTTCTTCTTCTTATGACTATTATTTTCACTTGAATGGAACAAATGGACGAATGGAAAAAACTTCTCCTCCTGTGCGTGGAAGTAAAAAAAAGAGAAATGGAAGGAAAAGGAAAGAATAGTGAGTGAGAAGTGTAAGTACTCTCAATCAGTAGTAAGTAAGTAGAAAAGGAAAAAGGAACGTCGGTTGTTTTCGGTGAAAGAAAGATTCATATTTACCTTCCTCTTGCCCCTCATTTTTATAAGATAAGCTGAGCTCGAGTGGTAAAACTTCTTTTTCACCTACACCTCCACCACACTATCGAGATGATGATCATCAACTACGTTCTTTCTCCCAGGAGCAACATCATCATCACGTGTTTTTGTTGTTGCTCATTCGTCTTGCATGAATTCCAACAGCAGCCGCAGCAGCAACAAAAAATATAGTTGAATCATTTTGATGATGATCATGATGATGCTTGATGATCGTCATCATTATCCTCAAACTCAAATGCTGCTGCTTTACTTTGCCAGTTGCCAATGCCACACCGCTGCTGCTTCTCTATCACCAACAAACTCATGAGGATCGTCTCTTTTGGAAGTTGTTACGAAAGAAACTTCTTTTCTTTCCTCCTTCAACTCCTCCAGCTCAAAAGTTTTCACAAGAGAGCTTAGGCAACAGGAGCATCGGTACCAGCATCCTTCTCATTCCTGTCAAGCTTCTCCTCTCTAATAAGCGAAGGCAATGCCGACTATGAAGGTTTTGTATTTTTTGGATGTTGTTTTTTTTAGTTTATTTATGTGTAGCAAAAACCATCACTTTATATTTATGTCTCTTTTTCCTCTTCAGCGACAAATATTCCACGGGAAGGAAAAGAGCAACACTTACTTTGAGGTTGGAAAGAAAGAATGTGACATCACCACAAACGGTGCAATTGCACACCTCCTTTTCCCATCACTACTTGTTTTCTTGTGTAGTTTCATAGGCGTCGTAATGGTGGTGGTGTTAATAATATTACATGAACACAAGAGAGAATATGTTGGTGCTTTAGAAGAGGAATCCATTAACGAAGGGCACGAATGAGTTGAAGGAATTTTCTTTGTGGGAAGTTTTACATTCATCCGGAGAGAGAAAAGAGAAGAAGATCCCTTGCCTATAAAGCTTAAAAAGCTTGGTGGTTTTCTACTTCTATGTCGTTCCTCGAGTAAAATTGGCTGTGGTTGTGCTATGGCTGGTGCAGGGTCACGAGCAAGCAATTTCCCATTTGTAGAGTAGAGAAGGGTAATAAATGAGTTTAATAAGGGCATGTTTTTTCCTGGGCGACAATGTGCAGTGTCAAATTCGAGTAATAGAGAGTATAGAGAAGTGCAGTGAACTGAATAACTTTATTTTCTACACGACGCACTCTTCTCTGATTCTCTCTCTTTAGAAATGAAAAGCAAAGAAACATACGCTTAGTCACACAATAAAAATCATCCGAGATGATAGTTACGTACATAGGCTTAGCGAGAGGACTTTTGACATTCCATTTTTTAAAGCTTGTCTAAAGCGGTAACGGTATCGCATGGCATGGCATCTCAGCAGCGGTAGTAAAAAAGAGCATAAAATTTATGTGCGGAGTTCTGTGACAGGCCTGCAAAGCAAAATCAAATTAAGGAAGGCTACTTATTTACTCGAACTTCGAATGTTTTAGGTTACTACAGCACATCTGCAAAGCAAAACAGAAAAGGAGAAAGAGAAAAAAATGGAACCATGTGCATGTGTAGGATCTGTCACAGTAAGGAACAAAAGGATAACGTAGAAAAATTGGCATTTCATGAAAGGCAAAAGAAAGCAGCATTGCATTTATTATGTAGAAGCTCGTGCAATGCTGCCGTTATGCTGTTATGCCGCTGTTCTGTCCCATTCCTTTCTTTCTTTCTTTGAGACTTGCGTGTAGCGCAATATATTTGACAGCATTTTGCTTTCATTTCAACTACAACTTTACTAGGTAGGAAAGAAATAGTGATTCCATTTCTTTCTGTATTTAGAATGAAAAAGTCTGTGTTCAGCTGTTTGATGCTGTGCTGCTGCGCTAACAACTAAAAAAGTGAGAGAAGTTGGGAGGAAAGTTGGAAAGCATGGCAATGTTTGGCAACCGGTAAGGAAAGGTACCGAACGAATTGAAAGCGGTGAAAATGAAGTGAGAAAGAGAAAAATATTACGCGTGGGAAGGTTAGATGGCGATTATGCATGGTTTTGAAGTTTGAGTTTGTTTGAAGTTGTTTTTGGTTTTACTTAAAAACGAATGTGAGCAATACAACAGATTTTTCCAATATCGGTTGGATTAATTACTTTGAATAAAACAACAGTTTTGATAATCTCACCCAAAATAATTACTGATGTCATGAAATTTTGGGAATTCCATTATTTTGAACTAAAATATTATTGAAATAATGACTTGAAGCATAATAAATGAAACATTAAACTAAAATCGGTGCGATCCAAAGTAATACATTTTTTAACACTGCTATAGTTTCTTTGTACTATTTTGGAAAGAATTAAATTACATGAAAGATGCTTTTTATGCTGATGCCATAAAAACCATTTTTTGTAGAAATGCTAAGGAAGAGTGAATGTATTTTGTTTGTCGAATATGAGCATTGTTTTTAGCATTTGCAGTGCATTTAAAGTTCTACATTTTACCAGCTTTATCATTTTTAACATCTACTAATTTGTAATGTAAACTAGAGCGACAATGAAATAAAAGAAACATTTTTGAACCAAAAACATTACATTAGATAGCAATATAGAACGTATAGATACAATTACTGAATTCAAAACTAAGTATGGAAAGATTTAGTCCAACCTGCAGCCAACCAAACAAAAAAACTAAAAATACTTCCGAAAAATCATGAAGAGACCTCCAAAATAGCAACAACTTTCTTTGCAAAAAATAAAATATTCTTCAAACTAGCTCCAGCATCATCATCCGCAGCAGCTCAAGATCAGCTGCTGTAATGAGCAAGCAAAAAATTTTGGAGGAAACTGAAACTTTTTTTAATCCATCCATCCTTCCATTCATTCTTCTTATGAGATAAGTAGGTAGTACTTGTACTTGTAGCTTTCCAACGTTAAAACTTCCAATCACAAATTCCATCTTTCTGTCAAGCAAAACATTACAAAAAATCAAACTGCAGCAGCAGCCTATTACTTCAACTGCAGTACAGAGAAAAACTTTTAGTTCAGTTGAACATAAATCTTCCAGGAAGCCAAGGAAAACATTCTTTCCCCATTTAGTATCGCATCAACTTGATATTCTTTTTAGAGCGAACGAAGCAAAAAAAGGGTTGCTTGGGTGGGAGGATGATGAAGATAAAAATGCTGATAGTACAGAATAATATTGTATCACATTTAGATTTTGACTGATGAAAGTTAAGGAAGAACAATGCACTCTATCCAACCGTAACGTAACCTAAAACTAAATTCAAATTCTAGCATAAAACCTTAATCTATAACTGATATGACAAAATTTCTAAATTAAGTTTAAAATACTGTATCTGAAATTGATTCAAACCAAACTGTTTTCTAAAAAATATGTGGGGTGTTGTATGATATCATATTTTACCAGAGCTGAATAACCTGCCAAGTTGCATTTTCTTTCCGAATTACTTTTGCTTCCGGATGAAATATACCCTGCTAGGTAAGGAAGAAAACTATTTTACATACTATTTTGGGCAATATTAAACAACGTCAGTTTTTATGGATTTGAATATTTTTGTAAGAAAACTAAAGAATAAGTTTTGCTTCCGGGAAAGCGAATAAAAAGATGAAATATATTTTCAAGTTTCAGCCAATTTTGATGTTCCTGTTTTTATTTTCATTTCTTTCTTTTTCTGTTGAGTTTATTTTTAACCGTTTATCTGAATACTGTTTTGCTCAATTCTTTTGAAAGAAGAACATTTTTATGGAAGAATAAATTCATTTTTTATATGCAGAATAAATTTATCTCCCGTGAAGAATAATAAAAATACTTTTGTTTTACTGTAACTGTTCTGAACGACTTCGTTGTAAAATATTGTACTGAGAGAATTCCAATCCTCTGATTGTGCTGTGCAGTGACTCAAACAATTTCCGAGAAATATTCATATTCCGATTCTGACTAGTTTATTTATTTCTCGTGTGTTTACTTTTCTACCTCTGATGTGACTCTGGAGAATGCAGATTTTTATTGTGTTTCTTTTTTGCGCAATATTTTTTCACATGTACCTCGTACCTTGTAGTGCTCGTTTAATGTTGTACGTTTTGGCACGCTTAGAAAAAGTGTCACATGTGTAGTGAGTTTATATTAATCACGTTTGCTCATTTTTACGGTTGAAGAATCTTCGTCGCAATCGCTTTTGGTGTTGCAGGAAGTGTGAAAAATTCCCTTACAATTTTTTCATAGAATTTTGTTGAAGTGTGAAAAGAAAAATATTTCTGATTTTTTTGCCAGGTTTTGCTTGTTCCATGATGAGAAATTTTGAATTAGTTCATCACTTATAAATATCAGAATCCATAACGTTTTGAAAATTGTATTAAGGTTTCAATGAATACGTAGTTGACAAGTATGCAACAAATATGTGTAGCTTAATAAATATTAGCTTGCTTAGTTTACACATGTCCAGATTTCTTTGAATTTTGTTAATTAAAGTAGCAGTTAGAGTAAAATTAACTTGGATCTGTATCTGTTGTATCTATTTTAAACATGATTGCGTGATTTAGTTAACCAAAAACAAATACCATTCCAGAATTGCATTGCATTAAGATTGCCTCCTTTAGTATCGTACATGAAACATTACTACATTTCAAAAATTTGATGTGCCAGTGCCAATAACTATCTTGCTCAACGTTCTGCGTCTTTAAGAATTCCTTTAAAAAGATTTGTTTGTATCAATAAACAGGTTTTTCATGCTCCGAATTGTCAATTAAATGCGGCGAGCTCACAACAGTGTTGAATAACTTAATTTTAATTAGAAATGTAAAATATTTATACTGTGCACATTTCCACACTTAAGATATTGTAATATGATCTCAGTAATACAAAAAAAACAAACACTTACTTATTTTTTGAAACAAGTTTTTCATTATCTGTGCATTAAATGAGGTTATGTCTGGTTTGAATTTCATTTTTCCAATCAAAACATAAATGTATGAATGAAAATTCACTTAAAAGTGCTGCAAATACGGAGAATATTCTCTTGCTGCCTCGTTTTACAACATATTTTTTCTTCTTCTCTATTTTTCCCTCTTCTTTTATAATTTAAACCAAAATCAACCAAATCCCCCAAAACAGGTTTAAGTTTGAAACATAACTAATGTCATCCACTGATTTTTTTCTGAATCTATTCCAAATTCCAACTTTCTGCTTTTTATAGAAAAACCGTAAAAAAACATTCTCCAACAAAAGAAAACAGTCACAGCCAACTCTACGCATGCATAAAATAACGGAAAGATATAATGTCAACCATCATCAACCCTTCCATGGTATACCATTTCCATACCAAGGCTTTTTACAGCTTCTGTGATTTTTTCTTTGAACATCTTAAAAAGCAAGAGCAAAGGCAAGAACGAAGAACGGGTGAACAGAAGTAGAAAAATAGTTTTTCCCAACAAAAAGCTCAAAACATCATCAAAAAATACGCAGCTCAAGCAAAAAACCTCATTCATACGAGAATGAGCAGCAAAAAAGGGATCATGTGCGTTGCATGCTTTGTCAGTTTTTCGGATCTTCGTTTTTCTTTCTTCCTTTCCAAAAACCGAAAAAGAAGAAAAAATTGGGAAGGAAAATTCATGGGAAATAGCAATCATCAAGATTACTCCTGTTTACTCCTCCATACACACTCGCACATAACAGCCTCCTCAACTTTAACCTCCCACAAATTTCTACTTCGTTGCGTTGCTGCTCGCACTTAAATAAATATAAACTCCTTTTTTCTCCCTCGTCTCCTTTTGCTTCTTGTTTATATGTAAATTATACGTTTCATTTCAGTATGATGCATGCAAGACACTTTCCAAAAAAAGTTGAAAATATTTGAAAGTTTTAGTGGCAGCTTTCAGCACTTTTATAGCTTCATCCTTCTTCCACCCTACTAACTGTAGTTGAGAGATTTGTCTTCATTTTGAATTCGGTTCAACTTCTTTCCTAGTTTTTTGTTCATATCGCACTGCACATGGGGATGTACGATGCAAGAACGCACGTAAAGCATAATATCAAGGCTTCATCTAAGGATTAACGAAATAAAAATGAGTGGAAAAATAAAAACCGTCAGCGAAAGTAGTAGAAGTATATACGAAGTATCTCCGAATTTTTTCACAGAAAGAAAATTTCCATGCGTATTTGAACAAACAAACGCTAGCATACCGAATACGTATGTAGTTTGCCCTCGTCATTTTTTTATCGGGCCTGTCCCATGTGTTACCAAGATTAACTATGAACAAAAGTAATTTGCATTCATTGTCATTAAATGACCACAATATCAATACATTCAAGAAGTTGTTTGCATTAAACACTTTCTTTGTATTTAATACGGTTATTCAGTTTAGTATAATACGCTACTCAGAACGATCTATCTTAAAAATACCAACAGCATCCGAAAAAATGTTTATTGGATTTTAAGACGAGGTGACGAGTAAACTGCATGAAAAGAAACGAGACTTTTGTCACCCTCTCCTTCTAATTTTTTGCTGCTATTGATGATGCTTTGGCAGTAGTTCCAAAATTATATTGCATTTTTTCTCCTCCAGGCCACCCAATTCTTTGCTTCTGCTAAGCTTATGCAAGCGTTGCTGCAGCTGCTTTTATTTCAGATCCATACAAAGTAAAGGTAAAGGCTACTCAAGAAAATGCAGTGTGTAGTGATAATGAATGCTAAAGATAGGTATGTATCGAACAGTGTTGGAATCGGTTTGACTCGGTTCAACTCGGTTCAAAATAAGCGAGTCATTAGT
>JAHZNJ010001958.1:0-15428 GCA_027744475.1 Lepidocyrtus cf. sotoi NNG-2020 | reverse complement strand
AAAAATAAAGCACATGAATTTTAAGTTTACTGTTTTCATTTTAGGAAAAATATAATTTCATTTTCCAATGCCAATACAACATTTTAAGAAAAAGTTGTGCTATCTATCAAGTAGGTCACAGTAATCCATCGGCTCATAGTTATGATATGTAGTAAACCTAACGTTCATATGGGTTTACTATGAAATATTTCAGATGAAAATTACAAATTGAATATTATTTTTTGCAATTTAGCCATCATTTGGAATAATTTGTTTATGTTCCGCAATAAATCTAGATTGTGCCTTTTGGGAATGACGGTAAAATGTTGAGCCAGGTATTAAATTGATTTGTGTAGGGGAATTTGTCATTTTTTTACATAATATTTTTCCACTTATGTAAGTAGTAAGTAAGCTAAGCAATAAATTAGCCTCGGAACAGATGTAGGTAAGGACTTACCAAACTCATAACTTTATGCAAAGTTTCCCAACCGGCCCTCCAGCAGTAGTCTATGTTGTAATAATAATGATGATGATAATGATGATATATTAAACATTAAAAAAGTAAACAGCAGAAAATTCCGTAAAATTGACTGAAAACGGGGGAATACATATAAAAAGTAAAGTGAAAATTGTAGGCTGTAGAGAGTTGCGAGTCATCTTCTTTAATTAATGTGCAAACTCTCCTTCAAAACGAGTACATTTTTCTTTATATACAGAAATAAAAGTGAATGAATAGCTTCTTCTTCTTCTTATTTAAATAAAAATTTATTATTATTATACGAAAAAGTCAAAATTTTTTTATTTGCGAAACTTTTTTCCTCGAAGAACCAAACAAACTTTTTTTTCGAAGGCAGAGAAAGTAAGAAAAAACTTTTTCTCTACAAAGTTTCAGTTAAGATATTTCTTCGTCAGTCAAATTGGAAATTTAAGGGGAAATATTTTCCTACTCATATTATCATCATTTCTTATGATGATGGCATGTCCCTTCAAGCCAACCTCCTTTCTTTCTTAAGAAAGAAGCCATTATTTTACCCTCTGTTTGAATGAAAGTAAAAGTAAAAGACTAGACACACACAAACACACACAAAGAAGCAGCAGCGGAAATAAACTTTAGTTTGATGAAATGTTGTTTTTGCAAAACTAAACTAAAACTTTCTTCTTTTCGCAGAAAAATATTTACTTTCTCTTAGCTATCCAAGCAGTAATAAAGAAAGGCAAGAAAATCCTTCACATCTTCATATTTCACCTTAGCTCTTTTTCTTGTGAAATGGTAGCAGCGTTATGTATTAAGTAACACTTTTGCAATATAATACCCCACCATATTATTATACCTGCCAAATTGCTAGTAAATTCACAGTGATGCCATATTATTCCGACATTTCCCCTTGTGTTTACGATTATTGCTTTTACTTTCACTGTATAAATTATTTTGCTTTCAACATACAATGTTTATAAAGAAAGAAAGGGAGCAATGAAAATGAAAGTTTCAAAATATTTGCCATTCAATTTTTTGCTTTTACTATTTCTATCAATGCTATGCATACTTTTTGTGGAAAAGAAGAAACGCGGAAGAGTTAGAATGAAAAAGAAGTTTTGAAGAAAATGAAGTCAATTGTATATATTTTGTTCTGTGTAATGCTTTCCGACTCCAACATAAACAGAAAAGTTTGTTGGTTTTGTTTGGCCAAACCTTTTTTTCGTTTTCCTTTTTCCTTTTTATTCCAAAAAAGATCGATTTTAACAGGCCAAGCAACCATGATTCAATTGGCTTTCTACACAAAAAGAATAAATTTATATCTGTAGTATAAACAAACAAAAAATACTCCTCGGAAAGTAAGGGAAATCTTCAAGTTTATTTGGTAAAACTCAGGAATGCATGAAGAAAACAATAGTAAATAGCTCAAGGCCGAAGTTTTTATGCAGATATTACTTTGAAACCGAAGTATTTATTTGTTTTTAAAGATATTTTGTGGAATTTCCATTAAGTTGCATATAACATTTTTCCACTTCATTGGCAATCCACGTGCTTAACTTTGGATTTAGATTTTATGGTATTCAATACCATTTCAATTGCCATGCGCCACACAAGCATCATTATCCTACATCTCGTGGAAAGTTGAATGTTGAAGAAATCGGCAAAACAGAAATAAAAACAGAAGAAAATTGCGGCTGAGGAAAGTTGGTGGAACAAACCACCTACACTTATCAGCTTCTTGCTTTGTTCTGTTTTACACTTTGCTCTCTTTTCCTACCCTAAGTATTTGATCTACTTTTGTTGTATTGGAAAGAAAAAAAAGTTTTTCGATGACTTTAGAAGAATTTCCAGAGCTTTAGTTTGATTCTTGTTTTGTTTCGTAATTTAAAATGAATGTTTTTTTACATATAATTTACTAACTCTCAAAAAGAAGCTGGATCAATCTACTTGAAGTTTGTATGAGTGGTAATTAATAAAATATTTCATACTTGAAAGCTACACAAAAGTAAAATAAGAGCTCATCGACGGTTACAACTCATCTTTGTCCCCAAACCCTGTACCTTTACAATATAATATTTTATTAAATTCTCATTAGAAAAGAAATATTATTGCACAAACACTACACATATTATTAATATGAAATGACAATCACCGCTAAAACCAGTAACAGTTTCCTAGTAACTTTGTAGTTAAGAGATCGACAGAGAGTTTTAGTTCAGTGAGCAGATGACTTTGTTCTATTTTATCCTTCTTTCGTCTCTCTCTCTCTCTCTCTCTGGTAGTATTATTAGTGGAAAGTTTTCATTAAAATCACTTGAAAGGATAATACAAAACTACTATCACAAAACAGTCTGTGAGGTTGCTTTCTAGGATGATGATGATGATCATCAACAACACCATGATTGAGGAAAGTGAAATTGGAAAACTGGCAGGGAAGCCACCACGCACCAGTTTCTAATAAAGAAACTTGTTATACTAATAATTAGTTTTAGAATATATAGTGAAACATTATTTCACGTTATAAGTTATGGATATAAATTAAAAGTTCAGGAATAATAACATTGCCCGCCGAGCCAGACATGATATTCTTTTTTTAAATGCTACTTTCCTATTTATTATGTATGCCATGGCGTGCCTTGCTGTGGAAGAGTTGTCGGCTTCACAGCAAACAAAACTTTTGGAGAAAGAAGAAGAAGTAAAAGAACAGGTTCTATATTATTAAAGTTCTTCTTTCTATCTTCTTCTCTGCTACTAAAATATTGAGATGATGTGGCAGCAGTGGTGGTGGTGGTGGTGGTAGTGATCTTGGCAAAATCACTCCATCACCATCATTAAATTCCATTTTATTATGGATGATGGCCTAAAATAAAACAAAGCCTGTTCAGTTCTCCTCCACACGGCACTACCCACGCAGACACACAACAACGTAACATAACTACCGACTATCGATTTTGGAATATAGAATGAAGGAAGAAGATGAAAAGCTAGAAAAAGTCGTAAGCTAGTGTGAATTTGTGGAGGAGGATGACAAACGACATTTTAAAATTATAGTTTAGTCACCTGCCTGCTTGTGGAATTTCAGTTTGGTTAAAGACCGAGCTAAGCTACGCTGCTGAAGTGGAGATGGGCTGAACGGCTGAAGCTAAAAGCAAAAGATAACAACAACGCAACGCAACGGCCGACAAAATGAATGGGTCATTATAAAGCCACAAGCCATATAGACTTTTGATAGATTATCTTTTTAGAAACTCCGAAACTCGGTAGAAAGAGAAAATTTTGCTATTGCTATATTGCCTGGCCAAAATGTTTAATAGATACGTACGTAGCTTTTAGCTTAGGTAGGTAACTATTTTGTTTTTGTTGTCTTTGTTTTTCAACTCAAATTGCTTCTGTATTGTATTTAGCTTACTCGTGTACGTAATGCTGTGCTGCTGTTGCTGTTGCCGCTGCTGCTTTTGTGGGTTTTGTGGCTCAAACCAAACCAGTCAGAAGGAAGTTTTTGCCAAGTGCCTTTTGGCTCTCAACTCAACAACAAACTCTGTTCAGTTCTGCTCTGTTGTCGGATTCTTAACAGCTTTCGCAATTTGAAAGTTTTTTTCTTTTCTCTCTTCCAGTTCTACTTTCACTATCACGATAATAGGCTCTAGGCTTACTTGCTTCTTGCTTTCCTTGGTTTGGCTTCTTCCGTAGCGTGGCATTCAGCAATGTATTCTCTGCTTTCTTCTTTCCTTGCCTGTAGAAAACAATAAATGTCACCTTGTTTATAATTTTCGCACATTTGTTTGACTTGGCAAGCAAGGCTTCTTCTTTTTCTAGCCTCTCGCAAAATAAGCAAAACACTTTATTTACTTACTTGCTTTACATCACATCAGTTCATTTATTTAGAGAAGTGAAAGTAGCTCACAAACTTCATTACAATAAAAAACTTCTTCTAAGGATAATATGGAAGAAGATTGAGCAGTGATTGGTTGAAGTAGATAACTTTGATTTATTCCCACTTTCTCTCTCTCTCCTTCTTTCCTAATTTATTTATTTATTAGAGCCTCTGGAGCTTTTCAAGGAGCTGCTCTGCTCTCTCAATAATGTTTGGATCCAGTATAATAAGCAAAATAAACTTGGGAGTTGGTCGGTAGCATTCCTAATTCATGTACCTACACCTTCCATAACTGTTTCTGTTTAGCTATAAATAAGTTTCAAATTGGGAATTACACTTGGGAGGGAGGAAACCGTTAATAATTGTAAACTTTTTCGGTTATGCTGAGAGCGAGCGTACAATAAAGCTCTTGAGGGAGACTCTGCATTTCTCTCTCTCTTTCCTTCTCTACCGCAATGTATCTCACTTAAAGCATAATTTAAGGTTGAAAGGATTTCCCTTCGTGGAGGCCTGCCATGCATGGCATGGCATGCCATCACAAGCATTATCTAATGTGCTTTTTACCATTTTGAGACGATGGCGGTGGTGGTGGAGGGCAAACTGTACGTAGCATACAAGAAAATATTATTATTTGTTATTATTATTATTACAGTTTCTTTCAGTAGTTCAGTAATTGCTTAAAAGGAAATGCAAAAGAAAAGTTTCAAGAGAGAAAAAAGTTGAAAATGAAAGGATTTATTGCTGTTGTCGCGTGCAGTAAGAAAATAAGCGAGAAATAAAGCGGGACAGCTTTCTTACAACATACAAGCTCCATTTGCAACTTCCGTTATAATTTCAAAGAGCAAAACAGCAACTGCGTAGCCATATCAGGCTAATAACTCCTTTTTAAGGGAAGAACTTGGCTTTATGTTTAGCTTTGGCTTTTCTTCCACCCGCTTTTCCCGCACACCACCTCCATCCTTTAATGCTCAAAAGGTAGTACTAATACACTAATGATAATTACACCAAAGAAAAATAAAAGTAAAAAAATCATGCATGTATGGAATGCTTGTTGAAAGGAGTGAGTCGCGAGTCGAGTCTCGAACTAAATTATTTGTTTGGGTTTTTCCAGTTGGACGACGCAGTGAGGTCCGAAGACGTGGTCGCTTCCATCCTCTACAAGAAGTTGGCCGCGACTCAAGACAAGGATGAGAGGCGAGCGGTGAAATTCCAACTGAGGAAACTGTACAAAGTGAGTATACAGTGTGTAATTAAATTCTCATCCGAAATCTCAATTAACCAGCAGAAAGCAGCGCGGAGAATTTTCCTCGTTTCTAGTTTTTTTGTGTATCATCCTCATCCCTTTTGTAATGTATCTTCTGTTGGATGGTGAAAGGAAGTAAAGAAAGAAAGAAAGACAGAACAAAACACAAAAAGAGGAGAGGAGACTAAAACTAAAACTAAAATGAGGATAAAACGATGACTTTCTTATTCACCATCATCATCAACGCTCTATTCGTTGGTTACTTCGTATCATTAATGCTTTATTACAGGAGATAAGTTTTAAAAAGAGCAGATGAGAGGAAAGGCCGTAGCTACTATAGTAAATGAAGCAACTTTGGATTTTCGGGGTTTGTTTCAGCTTCACAAAGCACAAATAAATAAAGAGGCTTCACATTTCTCTTTAGTTTTCTATACATTCGTTTAATTTGAAGTTGAAATGAAACTTTTCTCACAAAGTAGAAACGAGTTAACATAAAGTAAAGCTTCGTTCATTTTGTTCCATGATTAAACACACAAAAGAAGTCAGAGCCAGAAAGGCTTTGCTTTACTTTCCAGCAGAATTCCAAGCAGGAAATGAAGAGATATTTAATTGGTGACTATTTTCACTGGTCGTGTTCTATTTAATGACGGCTTCGACGGAAACCTCGAACCTTAAGCCTGGTCTAGTCTGGTCTTGTCTGGTATGGTCCATCTGCTTCTGACGGGGGCGTAAATGAGTAAAATTACTATTTTGGATTGAAGTTGAAGTTTTGCTTCTATTCTCTAATCGTCTAATCTGACAGACAGATGAGATGAGACGAACACTAAACTAAACACATAGGTAGATAAAGATAGTTTTTATCTGGCTGAAAGCAGAAGTAAAAAGCGATTATTGAATGAAATTTTTCGTATTAAAAGCTGCCTGAAAAACTTCTGCTCTGTTCTTTGTTTCCTCTCTTTTCCTTTGTAACAAGTGTAACGTAACAAAGAACGATTAGATGTTCTGTGTAAACTAGAGAGAAAGAAGGAGAGAAGTTACATAAAGTTACATAAAAACGAACAAGTTGCAAATTATTATCTTGTTAAGTCATTAGCAAAGAACGAGATTGTAATGGGATATGAAATGTTAACATAAAGTAGAGAGTTCAGCTGTTGACCGTTCCCGAATAGTTCACTAAATAAATGTAATAAAATTTGCTGATTAGTTGATTAGTTGCTGAAAATGTCTGTAATGATTTTAGCGTCTTTCTTTTTTTCTAAAAAAAACATTTGTAAGGGTTTAATACAATTCTAAACTTCTTGTTTTAGACACACACACGTGTACTAATAATTAATGACGAATGATTCATGTTATGTTACGTTACAAAACAAAATGCTGACATGAGCTGTTGTAGCAAGTTTCATTGCATCGTAATCGAGTGAGATAGGAAAGCGTCAGCAAATGAGATACTAAAGGACAGAAACAAATGAGACATGTTTAAGAGAGGTATCCTTGTGATTGCATTGTGACATGAGTCTACTTTCTTCTTCTTCCTCAAGAAATGCAGCATTGTAGGTCTCACATAATTTAACTCAAGTGATGACTGAAGGACAAGTCCCTACTACGTTGAGAAATATCTTAGCATTTTCAAGTATTCTGTCGGAGCTGGAAATAAAGATATGTCTTGTGCTAGAGAAAGAGGAAGTTTTCCACAGCTAAAACTTAAGTTAGCAGAAAGAAATAACAAACATCCATTTGATAATGAGAATCCAAGGATCATTCAACATTCTTTACTTTAAAATGAACGAGGAACGAACACTTTCCTCACTCAAATCTGTTTCCCTGTAGAAGAGTATTATAGAGTTTGTTGCTGCATCTAATGATAATGATGAAGATGATGATTATGATGATGTTGATCTGTTGAAGAGGAAAATGTTTGTTTGTCTATGTCTAAGGACTGTGAATTGTGATGATGAAGGAGATGGTGATGATGATGATGATGATGGGAGGAAAAGAGAGGAGAGAAGAGGAATCCATGTAGTGATATTGTAATCATGCCTTGTATGAGTTTAATTGCTTAGTAAAAGAGAAAGTCTCACCAGGGTGTCTTTTCTTCCACTTCAAGTTCTTTAACCCCCTTCCTTCCTATAGCAGCAGCCTACAACAACTCCAAAATGGTTTTGTAGTATTCATACCAGAAAACTAACGTTTCGTGCCTTGCTTTTCCAGACTTCTAGATTTTAGTTTCTAGCTCAGTTCTAGACTTGTAAGACATTCGAGGCACGAATTTAACAAAATATGTGTGCTGGATTGGATCTTCTTGCTTGGATGGCTGAGTCTGAACTATGTAAAGAGTTTTAAAATGATTCCATCAAATAATGTATTTTTGATTTAACAGGGATCAAGTTGAGTGAGAGAGAGTGTGCAACTGACATGAAAATGCACAGCGTTAACAAAATCTTGCTTTGGCAGGATCAGGTTTCCTTGAAAAATCAACAATTTTCATGTTTTTGGAAGATTTTGAGTTAATAGGAGTTAAATTATAGTTTATGGTCCACATATGTATTGCAAAAAATGTGAGAGAAATTGTCGTATTCTATGTACAAACCAACAACATCAATGCATTTAATTTATTGAAAACAATGAACTTTTCAGCAATTTAATAATAACCGTAAAAGTTAGCAAACTAAACATTGCATTGGTTTGTTACGAAACGATTTAAGCTGATTTGAAAAGTTAATGGCTTTCTCAATATAAAAATACATGATGTCTAAGCAAAAATTCATTCCAATTGAATTCATCCCGTAATTTAACCAGAAAGGTAAGTTTTTTCCTAAAACGAATAAAAACGGAAAAAGGTAATTTGGTAAAAGGCTTTACGTACGAAAATTGAAGCAATACTTGCCTAAAAGACGATGGATCAAGATAAAGCGTAAAAATAAGATGATGTAACTGCTGCAGCACCAGCTTGAGTAGTAGTGGATGGATGAAAGCAACCATTGCCTAAAACTTTAGACTTTACTTACTTACTTTAGAAATAAACTTTACCTTCTTTTATTAAAGCATCAGTATGCGTCGCCTCTCACATTAAATCAGTGATATAAATAATGTCTATTCGCCAGCACCGGTGGTGTTGATCTACTAAAAGAGGAAGAAGAAGATGAAAATTTATCTACATAAAGAAATGAAATTTTGGGTAAAAAAGAAAGAGTGAAGTTTGAAATGAAAGGATGGAGAGAAACGGAGGATATTGCAGCACATAATAAGTTGATTGCTTGCGAGAGAAGTGAAGTGAAAGGGATATGCTTACGATATGGAAACTTCCTTATAAAGAAATGAAATGTGTTTGGCTCTTTCTTGTTGTTTGGTTGGCTGAGTGAGTGAAAAGAGGAGAAGTCTAACTGCGTTGACTGGTATGGCTATGACTGCTACTTAAAAAAATGAAATGTGATGTGTGACAGATGCGGAAACTGGTAACGACTCAAATGATGGGCATAATTGAAGAAGTGACAGGACACCACGGTCACAACATGACAGCTCAAGATGGTTCTGATGCTGCCGCCACCACCACCACCACCACCACCGCAATTTCCAGAGATGAGCAACTCTACGACAAGATCCTCAACTCCAGGCAGGAGCTAGTAGATTTCGGATGTTATGAGAAAGTTGCCAAATTCTACTCCAAAAACTGCTTCAGCATCGCGAAGGTATGTGCTTGTATTACAAATGGTTTTGTTTTTTTGTTTAGGGGATGGCAACTGCGAGATGGTAAAAAGCACTTTTCTTATTCTCTCTCTTTCTCTCTCTCTCTCTCTTGGTTTCTAATAATCGTATAAATCTACTACGAACGAGCAGTGAGCAGTATTTTTAATGTTCATCTCTCATACCATCATCACATTAAAATATGCATATTCCTTCCGCCTGTTCCTTAACGTCCTTCAGTCCATAGTCCTAGTTCTTGGTAAGTCTTCCCTATTCATTTTTACGCCCATTTTGAAGATTCATAGGAGATGTTTGTTTCAACGTTGTCTCGCGCTGTCTGTTCCTTCTGAAACAGCAGGAGCCTCTGAAAGAAAAGAGGTGAAGTAAAAAAACTGCTCGGTTTTGTGAGTTTCTGAAGTGAAATGAAGAATGCACAATATGTGTAGCATGTAGCCTTATGAAAATGACAGAAATTTGTTATGCTTGATTTTCAAACAAAAAATAGAAAGAAAAGAAAGTAACTTCTTATTTTTTATTTGGAAAAGAATCTACTTACTCAAACATTTTTTTGTAAAAGAAGAAAAAAAGAAGAGGAAGAGAAAGAAATAAACTATGTGCATGTCGAATGAGTAAATGGTAAACGATAGCAGATGCTTCACCACCACAGTTACATAGACATCTCCCAAAAAACCATTTGTAGTAATAACATTCTGAGTTAAAGGAAGCAAGGAAGGAAAGGGAAGTTACTACAAAAATTCTTCAAAATGGGACACAGAATGAAGTAAAAAAAAAGAAGAAAAAATATCAGATCAGTATTTCCCCTACATTTAAATCCACATTGCTTTTGAGGAACATATCTAACACTCCATACTTCTTATTACTATTCCACTACTTCACTTCCCATTTTCACAGTAAAAGGAATTAACATTCGTTCCCCCATTCCGATTCCATCCTCTTTTCCTCACACGACATACTTTGTATATTTTGGAGATGAGAGGGAGTGAGAGTGAGAAATAAGGAAGGAGGAAGAATAGAGATAAGTGCTCACTCCACACTCCATCCTCACTCCATAATATCACTCTTCTCTCTGTAGTAATGCCATCTTTTTACACTTGCTAACGACCCACTGTAAAAATGAAAGAAATTCTTATTTTTTTTCATCTCTCTTTTCCACTTTCTCTTTTTCTCTCTCGAACAGAATCCGTATGTGACCCGTAAATTATACGTTTTGGTAAACATGTGTGAGGTTGGAGTGGATTCGGAGAAGATTGTGAACGCCATGACAAACACCTGCCACCGCAACGGAGATATCGTTGGAATTCAGTGAGCCGTTCATTCATACCCATCATATTAGTCTACGTAGGAGTATTCTTCTCTTTTCTAAATTCTACTAAAAGTAAGTTTAAAACACTTTTACATAAAGTTTAGCTTAGCTTGAAAGAGAAAAAGTCGCTGATATTATGTGTAATGTGCAGTTGGATGGATGCTGTCTAGTTAAATATGGATGTGTGAGTGGGCGGTTGATGGGCGTGTGAATGAAAGAAAAAAGGAAAAGTTTCTCAATTTCCTCTTTCACTTTTCCTAAATAGGTGCATAGTAATAATTCACCATTACAAGATGGAGAGAAACGAGAGATCAACAACGGATTATGGAAATGAAATACCTACACGCGTTTTAGTGTTGGGAGCGTCATCAACATATAAATTATATTAGTAGAATATGTTGTTATTTAAAAGTAAAGTGTGAGTTTTAGCATTGTAAAAGTAGTTTAGGTAATTTTCTATTTCTATTAATATTATACTATTCAGCAAAACGTCTAATTAAAACTAATTTTAAAACCATCATGTAGTTTAAATATTAAAGCAAGTTTACGTTGTCCATTATACAAAAGAATGTACCTTTTCATGCCATTATACCAAATTAATAAAATAATAGTTAGAGACGTCGTCACGTTTTGTGTGGGAAATCTCTAGCACTTCAGGTATTTGAGCGTTTTCATCTTCCCAAACTGCTTATTAAAAATCCTTAAAAATAATGTGAAAATATCATCACCTCCCCCCATCTCTCAATTAATCTCTTTTTGGTTTCTGTGGATGAGTATAAGTGTATTTTTACAAAGCGTTTATGAATGGTGAGTATATTTGTGTCGTGTAGTTTGTAGCTTGTATTCATTCAATAATGTTTGTACTGTGAAAATTAATGATGAAAATAAAATGATTTTGATACTTTGATATTGACGATTACATTCAACAGCATTTTACCACTACGCGGCATTTCAAAGTGTCAGAAATGAACATGAAATGGAAATAGAGGGTGAAAAGAGCCAATTGTAATAAATACTTGAAAAAAAAACATTATTTTTGTCAAACTTCCGTTTCCCCTCTGCACATAAGGATTTATAGAGATTTTTCCACTCAAACAGCCCACCAATTAGGGAATAAAACGTGAGCACTATTACAACTACAAGGCTGTTTCACAACCCATTTTTCTTATTGCGTATTGTCATTGTGGCATTACTTTGAATTTTAATTGTTTGAACGACCTCCCCCCGGATACTTAGAAGAACCAAGTAGAAACGATTACATGAAAAGACCACTTTGGCAACGTTTCCTGGAAACGGGATGTAATATACGCACGTAAAGAGAGGTAAGTTTAAAACAAAATATGATGCAAATGGGTTAAATACGTTCGTCTTAAAATGTGTTTAGGCTTTTGGGGAAAGACATTACATGACAAATATTGGCGTTTCGTGTCTTTGCATATCAATTAAATGAGCCGTTTAAAAGGAAGTTCTTAAATTTCTCCAGGAAGGAGCTACATTAGTACATTTAGTGCTGGTGTGTAGTGAAAAGGAAAACGTATGTAAGTGTGACAATGGGCTATTACCTCATGCTTGAATAAGTTGATGTTCCACATAATCCTCGAAAGTGGGAATGGGAATGCTACAAGAAACGATAAAGAGATAAAATTAGCAGTTATTATATTGTCCTTCTTTCTTTCCAGTTAGAGAAGCATGGTAATAACATCATTCTAGTAATGGTGGGAATTGGACATTCGCTGGACATAAGAAATTTAAATGTTGGCTATTATTGGCGATGGTGGAAAGTATTTCCTTCTGGTTCTCTTTTAATTCTCCATTTTCTCAATGAGTACCCAATTTAGTATTATTGAGCAATTAAACTACTGATAACGTATACTTATACTATCTTTATTAATTTCACACATCAAATCGTACATAAGTTCCAGATTACAATATATAGATTTGAAATAGAGTCTATCTACTTACAGTTAGTTGTAAATGTACAGTACATATATCAAGTTTATCTTACTTTTTAAAAGTATAATAATCTTTTACTTAATGTTTTTATAATTTAAAAGTTTAGAAATAGGATCACTTCAGTTTTGCTATTTAGTTAACATTAAATTAGTAATGAATTGCTCAATGCATACATTCCCGACTGCAATTATAGTGATATTGTAAAGATATTATACTTACAATAAACATAAGGTGTTTAAAAAATATAGTTGCATCTTTAAAAGCTTTCATCATTCGTAGGAAATGCCAGATAAATCTTTTTAACTTTTAACACTAGATAAATCCTCTAAACCTAAAAGAATAAAGAATTTTTAAAACTCAATGTACATAAATGATTTTGATGAGTATGACATAAAAAAATGCTAAAGCTTTATTTCTTTTTCCGCTCTTGCAAAACCTCAATAACATAAATACTCTCACATTCATTAACCTCTAAAAATGCCATAAATTTTATTTTATTAAGCTGCCCGGTCATCTCATTACAATAAAAACTCATACACTTCTCTCATTTCGTAATAGCCACCGCACAGTTCACCGAAAAAGATAAAGCTATGTCATAATATTATATATTTTTTCCATTTTGTTTGATATGCAGATTTTCATACTGTCTGACTTTAAGTGGAAGCCATTCTCAATGAATGAATGAATGAATTTATCCAATCAATTTATTCCTTGGCCATTTAATTTACCGATTTACCCATTTCACTTCATCGTCCACCATCACATTACATCACCCTCCCTTTCCATTATCATTCTTCATGAAAACGAAAAGTACTGTAGCATAATATTTAGCAATAGTAATACCGCACCACACCAGCAGAGAAAAATCCTTTCTCTCAAGCCTCTGAGCACAGCAGAAAAAAACTAGGTAAAACCATAACTGAAATTATTATTATTAGTATTATGTATTCTGTGTCAGCATTTCTTTCTCTCTCCCTCTCTCTCTTCGTTTCCTTTCTCTTATTACATTACAAAATCGGCCCCGTGAAAAAATGATTATCGTTATTACGACGAGGTGAAATTGCATTTCCTTTTTTATTGTTATCTACTCCCTGTCCTTGGCCGGATTCTCTCCTTCCCTCTATTCCGTTTCTCTCCCACTCCATTTTTATTTAAGAAGCTTTATTTTACTGCAACTGCTGCTCATGATGTTGACGATGATGATGAAACTTCTGATGATGATTACTATTACGACTGGTGCTGCTGGAAGAAGAGTGCTGACGAAGATAATTTCTCGTTGCTGCTGTCACTTGCTCCTGCTGCTGCTGGTCATCATCACCAGCACCGTGCTGAGGAGGAGGTATATTATGAAAATGATTATGATTATTTTGTTTTTGATGGTAATGGGATTGATATTGGTTTAAGGGTGGTGACAGCAACGGACGCAGCAGTTCATCTTGTGAATAGCTGTCGTAGTGGGACTGGTGATGCTGCTGCTGCTGCTGATTATGATTATGGTGATGATGATTATTGTTGTTTTTGGGAAGGAAAAGGGCATCAGCCTCGTCCTCCCCATCATAATGAAAGTCCTTCTCTTTCTCTTCTACAATTTTATTAGAACTCATCTGGTCTAGTGGAAAGTGTTTCTCTTTCAACGAATGCTGATACTGTCGTTGTTGGTGATGATGATGATGCTGATGATTATGATGTTGTGTGTGAGTGGAATCATGATAATAATTTTTGTGAAAGTAATGATGATGTCTGGCGGGATGATGGTGGTGGTGCGGATGATGTTTGCGTCTACTACTTCCATCATCATTTCCTGTTTCCTTCACAGCAGCAGCAGCATTTTTTGCTTCTGCTGCTGCTGAATAACTCTGTACATTTGAATCTAGCTCTTTCACTTTGTTTTCTCCCATGGATAGAGAGAATATTTCGTCGTCGTCATTTTCTCCACTACCACCACCATCTCGTCCTCCTCCCTGTCCATGTCTTGGCTCCCATTGGATTTTATGGGGATTTGGCCCATTCCCTTGGCTCACTACTATTTCTTGCTCTTTCTGAAGCACAAGGGCACTCTGCTGACTGTCGTCACTAGGAGGTATTATTACCATATGACTATTTCTACTACTACTGCTTACACTATCATCACCAACAGTTTTTCCACGACTACTGCTGCTACTGCTGCTCTTGCTACTACTTTTATCACTTGCCAAATCGATGTGTTTCTCTTTGTTCCCAAATCTGCTGAAACTATCGCTAATAATATTATTACTATTACTATTGCTACTAGCAGCAGTTGAAGCAGCATCGTGTCTACTTCCACTCTCGCCCCTTCTCCCTCCTAAAATTGGTTGAATGGGGCCATCAAAATGAGACAAGAATGGTGGCGATGAGTCTCCCATCATCATATCTTCACTTTTTTCTCTGTCCTTTTTATTCTTCTCTCCATCACTGAAAGGAAGAGGCGAGGAAGAGGTTACGCTTGAAACTTTTAAGCTGCTGACACTAGAATTGCTGCTTGTTTCAAAAGATTCCAGCTTTTTCGTTTCATTTTTGCTCTTTCCAATATTCAAAGTAGCATCCGTGGTAGTAGTTGTGAAAAGATTGTCAAGGGAGACGACGGCAGCGATGCCTCGGCTTGTAGGCTGTCCAGCTGCATTTAAATCGTGAACACGATGATAAGTAAATTTCCATTTGTGTTCTTGATGATGATGTGGATCATGTTGTTCGTTCTGCTCTTGTTCATGGTGGTGGGTACTTGAAGATAAAGAAGATGAAGAGGAGGAGGGAATATTTCCATTTCCACTCGAAGTTCTCGTTCCACCACTGCCTTCCATTTCAAGAGAAAGGGCATCAGTAGACGCGGGAGGATGCTCCAGGGAACTATTCGTCGTGCCGTCAGAAATGCCCTGATTCT
>JAHZNJ010001956.1:0-14723 GCA_027744475.1 Lepidocyrtus cf. sotoi NNG-2020 | reverse complement strand
TGTGAGGCTTATATTTACTTACTAACGACTAACGACGCTCGGCACAACACTGAAGCTGGATTTTCAGTGGAGTTTGTTTTTTATAAAAGAGAGAAATTATCGAATGGAAGCACCTCACAGTTTTACTAGATGTAAGTAAATGGCTGTTTTCAGTACACTTAAAAATAGAATGTTAGTTTAGAAACGCGGTAAGGAATAATGTCAAATGTAATTTAGAAATCAAGCTTTAAACTTTCACCTTAATAGAGTTGTTTATTGTGTAGCCAATTGTTTTCCAATTAATTAATTATCCTCAAACTAGATCATTTTGTTTTAGTGTGGACTTCAATTTTTTATTGATTTTGAATTCAAGCATAAACCTTCAACAAAGCCATACTACTATTATAACGTCCCTCCTGCACCCTGCTGCAATCTGTCCTTCATCTTTTACAATTAGGATATTTAGTAATTACATTACGCTAAAACTGTACTGCTAAATTAGTAAAGATTTAAAATTACTTGATGCTGATCTGATCGTCAGTTTCGAATAAACCTGCTTACCTTCCTACATACAACCATCAATCAATGCATCAATATTAATATATTAGCACTATAAGAATGCGGAGAAGAGGAACGCATGTTCTGTTCTAAGAAAGGAATCAGTTTTGAAATTCGAATTTGAAGTGGAGCGAAACGGCAGTGCAGTGATTAGTCAGAATGGGTTTATATTTGATGGAATCTTTCGGAAACAAAATCGCACATCCAATAAATGATAAAATATAGCGTAAAACAAAACAAGTTAGAAAAATAATAGTAATTATTATAATTATTAGTATGTATGATGATGTTGGTGGTGGCTTTTCCATAAAGTACTTTTTGTATTAGTTTTATTTCGTAAATAATAAGAATATCATCATAATTAAAATTTTAAGTTTAATACAAAACCTAATAAAAAATAAAAGTAAATTATTGAATTATTATGGTTTGTTTTTTTAAACTCTGCTAATTAAAGTTGTTTTTAGATTCCAACGAATACCATCGAACCGAACGAACGAAGCAGATGCTCATAATTTTATAATGATATAATAATTGAATTGAATCAACAAATTGAAATTTTCACTCCAAAACTTGCAGCAATCATGAATTAATTTTAAGCTATAGTGTATAAGTACAATTACGAAGAAACTAACAAAAAGTGCTACTATCATGAAAACCTTTTTATTACGTGATGATATGATGACATTTAAATAAAGTGATAAGGTGATAACTGTAAAAATTCTTATTGCTCTCGTCGCATATAGATCTTGTTTACAAAATATTTAACAGATTATGATTACGTATGTAAGGTTAATCAATTTGACGAATATATTGTATTTAATAACTCTCGATAATATTATGTAATAATATGATAATTACATTACGGTGCTGTAATAATATGCTACGCTACAGTAAGATGATACAGTATAAGAAGAAGTAAAAACTTTCTATTCATAAATTATTATTATAAAATATATATCTCGCCGTTTCACTAGTCGCTCCGCTACAAAAACAAATGTAAATGTAAATAAGACGGGGAGAAAGAAAAGGTAAAATAAAAAGACCAGCAGATCACTCCTGCATTTTAATCAAGCTTATATAAAAAATTGAACCAGAAGTCCTGAATTGTTTCTTATAAGTTTGATTTAGTTTAATTTGTTTCTCAATATCGTAATGCATTAGAGTGGCACATTAACCCAAAGAAATGTTTGTTCATTTTTGATTTGACAAATTAGCCTAATGTTTATAACACACACTGAAACAGAAAATAGCCATTTTACAACAAAACGGGCATCTCATGGAGCCTTTATTATTAGAATTAATTTGTTTTTGTTATTGAATAGTCTCGCCACGTTCGTTCGAATCCTTATTTTTTTTTTTTGTAAAAATGATTGTTGAAAGCTTTACACATCTTTTTCATCCTTTATATTTATAAAGGCTCTCCTTTTCTTCTTTTCTTTCTTCTGTTTTTTTGTTTTGTCTTCGTCGTACGTACGCAAACCACGAAAATTCTATAATAAAACCAAAACTTGGTGACGTTTATTTTGATGCAAGGATGACAGACAACAAAAATGCGACGTGTTTGACAGCTAGCTGGCGTCTCTTTGCTTCGTATCCTCGTTTTGTACTATTCATAAGCAACAGTAACAGTAGAGCAAAAGCAGAGATTTGTTTCAGTTTTTTCTGTTCTTCTTTTTCTTCTTGTTTCATGCAAATAAACAACAGCATTCATTATACTAAAGGAGGAGAAGTGTTGTACAAGATCTCATATATATACCTCAAGGATAAATTATTTAAACTTTCAATATTTTTATTATGTCTTCGACGAGGGTGAAAGAAACGACGAGGCGACGCGACGCGGTGATTCACGCTCTGTGTTCTGTTCCCTTTTGTCTACCGCTTCTACAGTGAGCAGTGGCACTCGCTCCCATAGCACAAAACATTTAACAGACAAAATAAAATAGAAAGACTTCAATGTTTCATCATTCTCATTTTCATGCAATACAGCGGCAACTTTCAGATGGATCCTATTTTTACTTTTCCCATATTTTTCTTCCTTGATTTTTCTTCCACTTTGAACAAATGCGGATGAACCAAAATGATGAACTCCATTTACACTAGGAAATAGACATAAGCTGTGTGTTTGTTGTTGCGCCGTAGGCGTTGGTGCGGCGGTTGTTGTATGTTGTGATGTCTCCTCAGTATTTTTAATACACTTTTTAATATTGCTGGACCCAAATCTCACAAAAATGTTTTATAAAAATAATAAAAGATTACTTAAGTACGTTTGCAGGTTAAGCATTAAAGGTTTTGCACATCGCATCGTTCTACTTACCACCACATAAAAGTTAAAATTAAAAGTAAAAATAAAGTAAAAGCTGAACTCAGAAAGCAAAAAAAAATTGAAAAGCATCTTCCGTCCTTATTATAATCTTTTCAAAAAATCATTTATTATCAGCAGCAAATAGGGAGAAAGGAAAAGAAGGAGCTCTAGGAAAGGAAACGGGGAAATGTCTATCTAGTAAAAAAAGCGAAAAGATAAAATGACTCTCTTCACTATCTCAATACGGAAGGAAGATGAAGGAAGCTAAGAAGGGGAAGTTGAATTTCTTCTCGTTGGAGAAAAACTTCCTCTTTTCTTCCTTCTGTACGTAATACGAATTGCATTACGATACCATTACAGCTACGCTACGACGATC
Source organism: Lepidocyrtus cf. sotoi NNG-2020 (assembly GCA_027744475.1). NCBI lineage: Eukaryota > Metazoa > Arthropoda > Collembola > Entomobryomorpha > Entomobryidae > Lepidocyrtus > Lepidocyrtus cf. sotoi NNG-2020. The sequence continues at coordinate 11,508 of JAHZNJ010001956.1, read as the reverse complement.
ATCATTTCAATTGAATTTTTTTAAAAAGAAAAAGAAGAGCTTCCTTTTCTTCCATCCAGAAGAAGAAGAGTATTTTAAATCTGCTTTCATGTTAAGTTAAACTGAACTAGACCAGAGAAGATTTTTTTGTATTCTTCCTTTTCTTCAGAGAAATTCAACTCTTCAATTCTTGCGTCTGCTGCTTTTCCTTTTATTATGTTTTTGAATGGAATTCAGTGCGTGTAAAAGAGATAGTGGAATGATACGAGTTGAATATAAAAGTTCTCGTGAAACACTTCTGAAAGATCCGCTGCTGCTGCTGCTGCTAGTGAATGAAGAGCATTTATACAATACATATTACATATGAAAACTCTGTTATAAGCAAAGGCAAGTATGTATTATTATGTTTTCTTATCAGCGATAGAACCTCCTCTGGGAGTTTACTTCTTGTAATATCCTTCCTCTGCAAAGATTCGTTGAGGACACGCCTTCTCCTTCTCCCCATCCATTCATTCTCCCACCAACAAACAAAATGTTAAAANCGTTGAGGACACGCCTTCTCCTTCTCCCCATCCATTCATTCTCCCACCAACAAACAAAATGTTAAAAGCAGCAGCTAGCAAAAGGACAAAAACTCTTCTCTCACTCACTCACTGCGAAAGAGTTTTTTTTTTACTTTTCAACTTCTTCTTTTATTCTTTGGAGAAAAATCCTATAAAGATTTCATCTTTCCCGTCTTAAATGCTCTCTCTGCTCTGCTCTGCTCTTATTATTGCTCTCCGGCGCTGAGATAAAAATGGTTGTTTCTTTCTTTGAAAAACAAGATTAAAAAAGGACTGTAAAGTAATAACTGCTGTAGTATGTAGTGTAGTGGTGGTGGTGGTGGTGGCTTTTTAAAACGACTCTCTAGAGCTGCTTTTCATTGAGTATAAAATTGCAAAAGAATATTATAAGAATGAACTTATTATTCCCATCGCTCACTCGCTCGCTCGCTCTTGCTCTTCCTCCCAGTTTGCTCTTTCCTTTCCCCGTCATCATCATACATCACATAACCACATTGTAAAAATTGATATAAAACCGTCATATCACAGCTCATTATTATGCTGAAAAAGGAGAGAGTCTGTGGGATGGATGATGCTGCGATGCGATGTGTGTGTGTGTGTGTGTAGTTTACGAATAAAAAAAAGGATTCCGAATAACCTCTTCTTCTCTTCCTTCAAAACTCACAGAGCAGCAGAGATATCCCGAAGAGATAGAGAGCAAGTAGCAGTGTGTGATTAGAGATAGCAGATAATAAGTCTTAGCTCATATCATTTTTTCTCTCTCTCTCTCTCTACTTTTTTCTTGTCTTGCTCTCCCATTTATCGATCTTCTGCAAAGAAAAAATCAGAATAAATCTCAGAACCTCATCTTCTTTCCTCTGCTCCTGTGAATTTGATTTTTCTCCTCTCTCTTTACTTTTTAAGCAGTTTTACACTCAAAAATCTATACCGTTTTGTTTTCTTTTAGGAAACTTCTTTTTCTTTTTTTTATTATCGACGAATCTTTTTGATCATCACAATGCAATCTTAATAAATTTTCATTTAGTGTAGAGTATGATGTATGTACTATTTCTTTGCATCTTTATTTTAATCGTTATCACGAGTCTGGTTAACCATCCTGCTCGTCAACAACAACACAAACATATCCGATCACAATCAAAAATATTTTTAATCATTCATTAGTCATACTTGATATTGATGATGATGAGATGTCGAAAACTTTATAAATTAATATGATTTTTCCTTCTTGAAGAGAAAATTTTTTCAGGTTAATAATTATCTATCATAGGAATGAGATATCTGATGAGATGAGCTGAGAGAAAATTGCCAAAAATTTTCATTTACTTTTTTGATTTTTGAAGGAATCAAAATCAAATCTTCCCAACATGAAGTAACTTGAGCTGATCGATGTTTGCGGAGGAGATATTAAAGTTTCTTTGAAAGTAACAAACAAATAAAGGAAAGTAGATATAGAAACCTCTGCTGTCCGCTTGCGTTTGTTTGCCATGAATATGAAATCTTCGATAGAAGAAAATGCTAATTTGAATCTAAACTTTTATTGTAAACTATGAGAAAGTGCGGATGAAGGAAGATAAGCTAATGAGACAAGGATGAATGAGCTCATGTCGCTCTTCTTCACTTCTGCTCTTCTCATTCTCATCACCATCAGCATTCTCATCTCTCCCCACCATCCGATCCATCCATCCGCTCACTGCACTGTAGCTGTAGCTCTCCCTTCCTGCTGCTTTGCTTGCTTCGCCTTTCTTTTCGCTTTTATTCTGGGATGAGATTTTCTCCGACATAAAAGCAGCAATAGAGCTTTCCGTGCATCTCGCCAGTAACCACATTACAATTGCAAAGCAAAACAGAAGATAAGGAGGAAACTGAGATAAACTGACAAACGCCCTTTTCTCGCCACATTTACCAAGCTACATCGAGAGAAAAAGAAAAATCAATCAAATCAATTCCAAAGTTTAAATGGTGGAAACTAACTAAATTCTTACATGTACAACCGGCCAAGGGAATAAGCAATAGCAAAACCCTGCTACTGGATACGATTAAGCAAGCTGCATTAAAATACTTTGTAATTAATTAGCATCATTCATTCATATTCATTTCAAACTTTGGATCTATGCTTCCGATAATATTTCAATTTTTTTCATACCACGCGTCCTGACATTTAATATAAACCGATATTTGTGCCATACATTGAAACAACAGTTTGCAAAAAGTAACCATTTTAAAATATTGTGTAAATGCATGTGTTAAGAAATTATTTTTTCACGACGACCTAATAAACCAACGTCGAAAAACAAAGCAACGATCTGATCGAATAAAGTATCATTTTTTTATGTTGTGAAGTTACATAATAATATCCAGTTTGTCATAATTGCAAAGAGCGAAATGCAACGCAACAAACAAGCGCGCAACGCAATGTATAACAATAATAATATTATGCAAGTAAACTGCTGCACGCGTGAAAAAACATTATTTTGAATGAGTGAATAAATATAGATAAGATTGACAAAGCCGCTTTTCTCATTTTCTCTCCCTCTGCCTCTCTCGCTCTCTTTCCCAGTTTCATTGTTGGCACTGATAAGTTCATAATAATAACTCTCAGTTACACTATCTTTATTTGCCTTTTTCTCCTCCTGAACTGAACATTTTTCATGATGGTCTAGGTCATGGGCAACAAGCTTTAAATGTTGTCGTTACTGTTACTGCATTGTTATGATTCATGATGATACTACTGCGTTTATGTTATTGATCTTATTTCCTTTTCATGCCGTTAAAAACGATGATGAAATGTTGGCAGTAGTGAAGTCACATTGCATTGCAGGGACACGCATTAGGCTACTTAACCTACCCGCAAGCAGCATAGATAGTACACTAGCACAGCCAAGCAAGAAATCACAAAATTTCGATCAGTTAATATATTTTTCAACTAAAAGTATCTTTTTAAAAACTGATTCCATTACCAGAAAATTCACTGCCAAAAAGCAAAACTTTACATCTGCAGATATTTTGCAGCTTCCCACTTACACACTTAAAAAAGGAGTGTTTTTTTCGCCATGCAAAACAACAAACATGTACGTAAGTACATAAACGTAGAAGGACTGGGGTGTTGAGTGGTGACAAACAAAGACAACAATAGCTTCATTATTTCATTTTATGCGCTGGTTTTGCTCTAATACTCTCACCGAGTCGCCGTTTTTCAAGAACCACATTGTGAAAGTGTCAGAATTACTTACTGTTGAAGTTGTAGTTGCTTGAAAGTATCACTATCACAATGTATCTTGTATCGCCATGCTCATCTTCATCTTATCAACTTTGATTTAGCAAACTCTATGAAAATGATGATGACATTAAGAAGATAATAATAATTTGTGTTGATATATCATCATCTTTGAATTAGATCAAGCCAAGCTAGCGTACCTTGCACAATACCAAAGAGGTCGTTAATGAATGGAATACGTTGTTCTTTGATGCGATGCTCTTCTTTTCTTCTTTTACGCTAGCACAGTTTTTCATATCTGATTTGACGCTGCTGCTACAACAGAAAGTGCGAAGAAAAAGAGTGTCAGTGTGTGTTATCGTGTAGAGTGAAAATTTTCAAGTCATAAGAACAGAACAGAAGACTAAAAAAACACGAAAATGAAGATTATAATTTAAATATCAAGTGACAACAATAATGAGTTTGATGTTGATGTCCACATAAAAAAAATTCACTAGCAGGAGGAAGAAAGGTAGGAAGAAGAACGAAGGAGAACGTTAAATATTATTATATAAAATGAAATGATAAAAATGATGATGATGATGAAGATGATGATACGATCTGATCATGATCAGTATTTTTTCTTCCACTCTTTTAAAGAAATAAATGTGATACTAATGAAATGACATCTTTGATGCTCTTACTCCACTCCTGCTGCTGTCCTCTTTCTTTTTTGTCCCAGATGCTGCTGTTGCTGATGCTGCTGCGCTGCGGTGTGAGAGATTCTAAAGGAAGATATCCCTGTTAAAGGGAAAGATAAGGAGTGAGAGAGAGGTGACAAGAAAAAGAACACGTTAAAAATTTTTTTATATGGATACTTTTTACTATTATTATTAAACCTTTTATAATAATAAAAAATAAGTAGGTAAAGCAAACGCATAATGCATAAAACGTTGTTGATGATGAGAGATGAGATTGAGACCGAGATGGTTGCCAAATGTTTCTCCCTTCTCCACTGCTGCTGCTGCTGTTGTATCCATCCCATTCACATACGTATATCTACCATCATAATTTTTGTCTTTCACGAATTTTTATTAAAATTACAGATTGTAAAGATGCTTTTATACGATAATAGAAGAGATTTGATCTCCAACAGCACCACCATCACAATCTTCAAAGTGCGAAGTGTAAGACGAGTGAGTTAATATGACTAATGTCCCATCATATTATGGAACTTTTTTTTCATACCATTTTATTTTATTACAGAAGTACTTACAGCAAAATGTAATTGTTTTGAAAAATGTAAAAAAAAATAAACATTTTGATGTTTAAAAAAATCTCATCCTATCCTATATATTAAGTTGCATTTTTATTATTTTTATTTCACAGTATAACTTTTTTTTGCATTATTACTTACGAAGAATTCAGATTTGCTAGCAGAACATTTTTAAAATGTTGGTTGGTTTGGTTGTTTTTTACAACGCACCATTAAAATGTTTCTCTCAAAAAGCTGAAATGGAAGAAGAAGAAGAAAAAGAAAGATGACAGTGTCTATTTTAGACTTTAGACTAGACGTGTCCCCTTTTGCTTCAAAATATATTACACGACATGCATTGTAGCGTAGGTATAGCTTCTTATTTTTCAAATGGGAGTTGAGCTGATGATGATGAATTTGCTTCTTCGAACTTTTCTTTTTCTTCGGCAAAAGTTTATGTGAAGAGAAATGTAAAAACCCCCAAAAAAGCGTCAAAGAAAAACATGAACGAGTTTGTCTCTTCCTGATTCCCATTTCTCCCTTCTTCTTTCTCTCGTCTTTTCTTTTCTGATTCTGATTCGCATTCACTCGGTGGTGGTGGTGGAAGATGCAGATAGATAGCTACGAACGATATGATGAGATGGTTCTCTAGATACATATTACTATTTCCTCTCACTACAACAAAGACTCTTCTTCTCTTTCTATAAGAATTTTTTTCTGTTGTTTATAAGAATAAGAATAAGAGCATAAAAGTGGTAAAATATCTGCGGATGCGATGGAGGAAGAAGGGAGAAGAGAAATGACAAGAAAGAAGATCTCCCTCTCTCTCTGCTCTGCTCTCCCACTCACTATCTCAGACAGAAATGTTTCGTTTCAAGTGAGTATGAAGATAGTGAAATGAGCGAGATCGCAAGTAGAGTCGCGTCGCGATCGTGAGCTATATTGTATTATGTGTGGAGAGAGATAGATATTTCCATGTGGGCAGTGGCCAACCTTGTGTGAGGTGCCAGACAAAAAAGAAAACGGGATATTTTTTCCATTTTCAAGTGGCTCATGGTGAAGGCGGTCTTTAGCAGCGGAGACTCCACCCTGACATTCTTAATCGGCAACTCCTCCAAAAAAAAAAGTTTGCCTGGGTCTACGTCTGTCCGTGTGTCCGTAGTAACTTTAGCATCACACGATAAAGAAGGAGTAGCTTCAAATTCAACTTGTTTACTTGCTTATGTTCATGTGATATCCTTAATTCTTATGTGGTGTGCTAATATGCGAGGAATGACTGACTGCAACAGCACCAGCAAAAGCAGATTCATTATAATAAGAGATATGAACGACGACGATGCGATGTTTAGATGTTCCTTCCTAGAGTTGTTCTGTTCTGTATGCATACTACTACCCAGTCAGAATATTCTCTCATCAACAGCAAAAAACATCACAGAGCGTAATATTACCATTACTTACACAGGGTTAGGGAAGGTTTTCATGGTTTGTGTATCCCTCCTGTTTCATTCCTTCTATTCCATTCATACAACAATAGCAGCAATAATAACAATAATAACAAAAGAAGAAAAAGAGGAACAAGCAGGAGCAGCAGCAGCAGCAGCGTGTTTCTTATCTTGTACAACATACATGTTCAGCAGGAGCAGAGAATAAGAGGAGAACGAAACGAAAGAATAAATGCATGAAAATAATGTTCCCTGCTCACATGTGTTCCTTTTTCATGACTTGTGCTGCTGGCTGTTGTTGTATAGGATAGGAGTGCGATGCGATCATGATCAACTTTTTACTTTGAGAGGAGAAGGACAGAGAATAGGAGCTCTGTGTCTTTCCTTGTTTCACAGTTTCGGCTAATGTTGCATTTGCATCTCGCTCATCTCACTCAAATCCTTCGATCCTAAACTTTCACTGTTCGGTCGAAAAATAAGAGAGAGAAAAAAAACTCTTCTCGCAGCTCTCATTTTATATTCTTCTTTTTGACAAAAAAAGTTTTTGGATCATATCGAAAATTTTATCTGTATCATCATCATCAACGCCAACAACAAAGTCGTCATCAAATCAACCTACAGTACAGCAGAACAACCGCTACTCCAGTTTTTGTGGGGACTTGAGTCATCATTATTATCATCCCTTTTCCTTTAACTGCTTCTTCTGGAAAGGATGATGGTGTTGTTGTGAAGTTGTGACTGCTTCTTGTGAACGTCTTTGTTTTCACAACTTTTTTGTCTTGTGTGAATCTGAAAATTGTGCTGGCAGAAAATTGTTGGGGAAAGAGAGATAAGATAAAAAAACAAGGCAAGCTCATCATAGCTCCTTACTTCCGTTATAGTGATTGTGTCGTCCTTTTGAATTCTACAGCATCATGATCAGTACAAACGATTTTGCATCTTAATCATTTTTTTTCGGTGCAAACATTAAAACTTTTTAGTTTCAGTGATCAAACTTCGAGGTAAGAAACAAATGTGCGCATTTAAATGAGTGACAAACTTTTGTCATATCCTAAAGTAAAACGCGTAGTGGAAAAGAAAAAAGTGCGTAAAAGGAAACTTTCTATTCACTTCATTTAAATAAAAATTTTCCAACTCGATAGATTTTTGTCAACTATGCAATAACAACAAACAAGCCACATTCTATGCAAACTATTACAAAAAGAGTGGAATCAATTTAAGAAAATATCTTCGCAAAGAAAAATTGCTTTCCTATTGTTATTTTTTTGAGACTTTTGAGCAAAACTTTTGGAGGAGCATCATCAAATATTTCCATTTCAAACAAAGTTTATAAGTTTCAGTGAATGACTTGTTTATAAGTGTAACTCTTTTGTTAAACAGTTTTTGTCTTTTGTCAGAGTAAAAATTATCAATTTTGACAGATCATGATCATAGTTTTTTTAGATGGTGAATAAATTTGTTTGAAAATAGTTGAATCGTAAAAGTAGCGAGGAGAAATTTATTTCTGCTAATTATAGAAAATAGTTTTTGGTGACTGGATTGGATGAAATATATGGAGACGCATTTTCTTGGTTCCCCTACCTCCTCATCTTCATCAGCCAATTCACCGCTTCCATTCCATCATCAACATCATCTTCATCATTTACAGCAGCAGCATCTACATCACAGCGATAATAATCACCACCCGCACAATAATAATAGTTGTCATCAAAATAATAATTGTTCTTCGCCGCCTGTGTCAAGTGTTAGAAATAATAATAATATTAGCAGCAGTAGCGATAATCTCATCAGCAGCAGCACGACGGACGGCCCATCTCCGACCAACTGCATCGGAGTGGAGGATATGGCCACTGCCGATGTGTTCTTCAGCGAAGTCACTAATACGTCACGGGTAGCCCGATACTATTCCGGATCCATGCATTCCTACTCACAAAGTAAGTTACAGAGATTCAAGATTCCTTTCTTGCTGCTGCATCGTATCTCTCTCGAAAAAGTTTACCCTTAAAAGTTTTATCATGCAACTTTTTATTTAGTAATTTTTAATTCGGCGGAAGTTGTTTATCTCACCTTTCTACCTTAAGGCGCATTCATATTTGTATTTGTGTGGGGGCCGGTAAAACTCTTCTGAAGAAAAGACTTTTCTCTCTTATTAGAATAATCGTACACGACCCACTCTACTCGCGTCGCGGTGAGTGATGCAGGTGAAGAAAAAATATAAAATTAATTAGTAATCATAGAAAAGTAATAAACTCAAGTAAAACTACGACTACCACCATAATACCACCACCGTGTGACTTTGATCGCTGCTGCTCATTCATTTCTCGTGCTTCTGCAGCTACTCCGCCTTCGTACTCTACTCTCATACATAAATAATGAGGAGGATGGATGAAAACAATAGAAAACCTTTTAAAAGAAGAAACAAAATATATAAAAATGCGTTTTTGTGGCTTTATTTTCTATCTTCTTCAACAGAATAAAAATAGAAAAGGGAACCCTCACACTGTATCTCATTATAATTTCATCCGTTACAATTTGCATAAAATATATCATATTTTATTATTTATTAGACCTGCTCTTCACATAAAATATTATGATCTTACTCTGCTCTCATGAATGAATGCATACTAATGTTATTATAATAATACTTAATAATAATACGGGGAAAAGGAAGGTAAAAATGACGGCTAGAAATAAACAATCATGTTTTAAAAAAATGCCACCGGCATAAACAAAAAAGTCGAGTTTTTACAGATTTTTTCTAAGAGTTGCAAAAATTACGATCACGTCGTGCCATATATAAAAAGAAGGCATGTGGGGTATGTGTCACATGTCATAATGTCTTTTGCATTAAAATAGTTGAGAAGAAAAATAAGAATTGCTTGCAGGGCATGCAGGGGAGGAAAATTGCATGGCTAATTCTAGCTTATTTATTGACATTGTAAGAAAAGCAGTTTGCTGCAATAAAATGTAATTTTAGTATTTATTACGTATACGTACTTACGTACCTACAAACTTTTAACGGATGATGTGAAAAGTATTAATTGTTTGGCTAATTCGTCTTAAATCTCAAATTTCATTCAATAAAATGTCCGTCTAGTTATAATTTTCTTGCGTCGCATCTCACCTTCTTGTATTGAAAGCTACGGTTTTTGCTTAGCTATTTCCTTCCGACTGAAAGGTTGAAAACCTTTTGAATTAGAGTTTTAAATTACCTACATTTGACTTTTGCTTACATGTCGAGGGTTTTTTTTATAAAAAAAAAATGTTGAATTAATCTATTATTAAAATTTTTTATCAGTAAGCACACGTCATTTCTTCTAAACCACAAATAATCGAATAATAGCAATAATCCAAGTGGTTGTTCAGTTTCAAACAAATAACTTTTCATGTCATCATGTCAAAAGTGAAGAGTGTATGTCTAGGCATTACAAATGATCGCGATTATTGCAATTTTCAAAGTTTCAAATGATATACATATTTAAATGACTCCGCTTGTGCATTTATTATTATGGTTGAGTGGTTCAAGAGACACGATTTATTTATGCATCAACTCAACAAATGAACAGTTTGACGAGAGGTAAATAAAATAATTGAATGAAAATGAGGTAGAAAAAGCAAACAATGCATATCAACAAGAACAAACAAGAGAGAGAAAAACATGATAGGATAAAGGGTTAGAGAAACAAGAACCGAGCATAAAGAATCCGTTTCCTATTTTATTCCATCACTACTACAACACCACCACCAACCTTAAACAATTTAATTTTTTTACATATAAATTGACTTTGGCTTTGTTGTTACTGGCTCGTTGTTGTCGTCTGATGTTGGTGGTGGTGGTGATGATATGATGCGATACGAGACGAGCACATTATTATCATTGCTACGTATTCCCTTCGCTACTACAAGTCAATAAATAAAGTGTGAGGAAAGCCAAGACGGAGAGCCATTCCTGCTTAAGTGTGCTCGTTTTTTAATAGTAAAATAAAATACTTTGTGTGTAGCCATTTGTAAACTGATTTTACATTTTACTTTATTTAGATTTTTTTTATATAAAAAATGGTTTTGCTATGCCATACTTTTATGTTATTTTTTCTTTGGGTGAGATGTTGAAATGAGAAAATGCTGCTTCCGCTCTCTGTCCAACCAGCAACAAGCGAAACAAAACAAAGCAAAGTGCTGCTGTTGAAGACGTTTTTAGGAAAAAAGTATGCTTTTGTTTTGTTTCAAACTAGGCAAAATTACTTAAAAGGAAAACACAAAGATTGAGTTGAAGATGGCAACAAAAAATGAAGAGGAATTTTTTGATTCGCTAAGAAAAAAAACTTGGATGTTGTTGTGTAGAAAGAAGTCAAAGAACAATTGATAAATTGAACTGAGTTTAGTTTGTGCGTTACTTTCTGTAAAAATGTTATATGAAAAAGAAGTAGGAAGGTGGAGTAGGCTTCACCCGTTGTTGTGGTTGTCAGCGTTTAAAGTACCCCACCACCACCACCATTTTTTTGCACATTTGTTTTTTCCCATTTTTTATTTTATTTGAATCTGTGTACATGGATTACGTTACGTTAAATCTCGAGAAGACGAAATGGCCCTTGTTGTAATATTGTTCTGTGTAGACGATATCGGGTCTCATGTTGCCCCAGCTTTAAGGGTAAACATGACATTTTTAAACAAATTGGATAAAGCCTGACATTTAGAATTTTATCGTTTGTAACCAAATAGATTTTTATTTTCACAAGGAGGTGCCCATCAGAATCATAACCTTTATTAGTAAGTAATCGATAAGGGATCTCATTTAATCCCGTGAATTTTATTAATAAACTGATAAAACACAAAGTTTCTGTTTGCTGTTGAATTTTTCTGATTGGCAACAATTTACAATTTGTGTTTTGCAGAATTTGTATTAAAATTGACTTTGATTCTATACAAACAAAATGGTACGATATGTAACATCAAGAACAAGATAGTTAGTTAATGATAGGATAATTTTATCCTCCGAAATAGCAGCAGCATCGCAGCAGCAGCAGAATTGTTGTTACTATCATTATGATTATTAAATTGCAGGAGCACAACAGTACA
>JAHZNJ010001955.1:0-18839 GCA_027744475.1 Lepidocyrtus cf. sotoi NNG-2020 | reverse complement strand
TGGGTATTGGGTAATTAATTGGTATGGTTAATGGTTGGATATTGGATATCATATCATCATCATCCGCATCCATCCATCCATTTTCATGTCATATCTTTCCAAGTTTCATAAAACTCAAAACTAGCGCGTTGCCGTTTTCTCTGCCAACTCGTCAGAACCAACTGTGCACATCATCACTTGCACTCGGCAAAACATTACATGCGAAAGATACGATACAATATACAATACACTTTTCTACAAGATTGTCTGTTGAGAATTTGAAGGTTCTTTTTCTTTTCAATAGGTATTTACATTTTTTATCTGCACAGCAAAAGGCAAAAAGCAACCTTTTCAAAGGAGTAACATTTTATGCGTATTCTTCTCTTTCTCTTCTCTTCTACTCTACCATACAATACATCTCCTCTATTTCTATCGTATATTATGCTGCTTTAGCTTTACATAGCAGAGAGAGAGAGAATGAATTGAATAGAAAAAATTGGGTTGTTGGCTATTTTGTATGTGCTTTTTTGACACGCCGGTGACACGTATTTCATTTTGGTGGATACCAAAAGCCGTGTTTGCTCGCAGCATTTTTGCTACCACATAATATTTGCATCTGGCCGTGTGTGAAAATGCGTGTAGTATTTCTGCTGGCTGCTGATTCTGTTTATCTACAACAACTGCTGAGCTTGAATTAGTTTTTAGAACTGTTCGTTCAGTGAAGCAGCATTCTTTCTCAATCACTTGAACAGATTAGTCAAATTCATTTTTTTGAAAGAATAAAAATTTAATTACGCAACTTCATTCTCACTTTCTCCTTTAAACTTTTATAAATTGTTTCTTGTGAGTAAGTGTTTCTGTGAGAAAAATATTTAGATTATAAAACCGACAAAATTAGAAAAACCGATTACTAATAAATAGGGGTTTAATTAAATTAGAGTTTATTCAAATAAATTATCAACCAGTAAAAATGTTCTCAACAAAGAAATTCCTCCTTCTGTTGCTCATTGCTTTTCCGATTGTGTCGGTAATTAGTAGAACAGGTACGGACAATATGGTCTACAAATATTGCGTAATCTTTATTTTATACTATTGATTCATTTGACTAATTGATTCTATACATTTTATAATTAACTTCTGCGATTTGCTGATTTTAAACAGGATTTGTTGTTCGAGCTGAAGATGAAGTAGAAGTTGACGATGATACCGTAGATATTGAACCAGATGCAGGGGATGATGCTGGAGAAACTGCTGTTACTGAAGATGAGGATGCTGTGCCTACGTTAGCAAAATCACCAGATGGAGAATCGACAATATTGTTCTTGAAGCCGAAACCTGGATTGATTGGAATTTCTGGAAGCCCTGGTATAAATTAGAATAGTATTTAGCAACTAAAAATAACTTGCTTAACGTGGTGAAAGAAAGCTGCATTCTTAATAGAACCGCAATTCTGTTCAGTTTTTTTTACAACTGATTAACTACCGCAAACAATAGTCGAACGATGTTTAATCGAATTAGATTTACTGATTGTGATTCTGAAAAAGTTAAATTCCAAGAAACTATTCTACAAAACAATTAGGAATAATTCGAAAAATATGCATTAATTTTTAATCTGACTTCCCTAATTGACTTTTACCAGTCAATTTACTAATCTGCATACCTATTCAATATTTATCAAAGTAGCTGTTTTCATCTAATGGGCAATGTTAAACTATAAAATATTCTGTTGTTAATTAATGATTTTTAATTTATTTCAGAACTCCATGCTGGAAAATTGGTAGAATTCCTTGTTGGGTTTACTAACAAGGGAAAGGACTCCTTCCTTATTGAAACTTTGGATGCTTCATTCAGATATCCTTTAGATTACTCCTTCCACATTCAAAATTTCACCGCTTTGGCTTACAACAGGGTTGTTAAGCCCAAGGAACAGGCCACTTTGAGCTATTCTTTCTACACTGATGAATCCTTTGCTGGTCGCCCATTCGGCTTGGTTGTTTCTCTCGGATATAGGGATATGGTAAACTGTCTATCTTAATTCTAACGTTTTAATTTTGGCCTTGATTTAATTAAAATTTACTTACGATTTGTGTTTTTTCAAAAATGTAGGAAGGAAAGCCATACTTAGATGCTGTTTACAACGAAACTATTAACATTGTTGAAATTGAAGAAGGACTTGACGGAGAAACCTTCTTCTTGTATGTCTTCATGGCTGCCCTCGTCGTTCTTTTGTTAGTTTTGGGTCAACATGTTCTCTCTTCATATGGTGTACGTAAGGGAACTAGAAAGCCAGTCATTGAAAGAGGAACCACTCAATCTGACGATGTTGATTTCGAATGGATTCCAAAGGAGACTCTTGCAAATATCATGAGTAAGCAATAAAAAAGTCACATTTTAAATTTTTAGTCACCGTTGGTTTCCCTTTTGGCACATTCCACAGTGAAACTGGTATTATAAAAATCGTTTTTTACTTCTTAATTACAGAGAAATCCCCCAAGAAAAGTCCAAAAAGCCCAAAAAGTCCAAGACAGCGAAGAAATAACGCCAAAGTGGGATCTCAATCCGACTAAACTCTAAATCAACCTGTCAAATATCAAATTAGATAACTTAATCTCCGTTTCAATTTTCAGTTGACAGAATAATCTTGAATATCTATACGGAATTCTGCAGATTGCTATAATATGTATTGGTTCAGAATTTTTATTGATTGTTATAAAGTGAAATCCGTTTCAGTTATAAAATAATAATATAATGGTGCATAATTACTTACTTACAATTCCCCCAAAATACAAAGTACCATTGACTCATAGTTGCGCATTTACTAAAGTTTTATCTTATCACTGATAAGTTATCAGGTTTGCAAAAGTTTCACTAAATTATTATTATTATAGATTATTAATTAATTTATGTTATAGACTTTTAAAACTTTGCGCCTGCAAAAAGACTCCGAACAACTACTTCCTTCTTGTAAGAGACATTATTTTTCTGTGGTGGTTGAATGAGACTTAAAAGCGTTATTAGTATGAATGAATATAATAAGAAAGATATTATTGTGAGTTTTATTGTTTAAGCAATAAATGAATCTTTTTGTAATATAACATAATAATCAATCAGTCGTTATTTTGGCGAGTGTGTGAGAGAGAAATAAGAAGAGGGTGTCTTGCATTGAAGGAGATGCATAATCGTAATCGTAATAATGATATAGGGGAAGAAGGCTAGAAGAGAGGGAGGAAGAAAGCAAGTAGGATACACTATTCTCAACGCAATAATGTAAGTCTTTTTCTTTATTCCCCTGGGGAAACACTTTCTAAACGTAATCATAATGACTTCTAGATAGACCGTGGCGGTAGTATGGTGGTGGAACAAGCCCTAACCAATGATATTCTATTGCTTTGAGAATAAATGAAACGCGTCTTCTTGCCTTGCTGCCGTCTTGCAAAAGCAGTAGTAATGATGACAAAGAGAAAGCAAAGAATTGAATGAATGAATTGTGTAGAAGTACAAGCTATTCTAGCTGTTCATACTTCCTTTTCTTAATACATTTTCACCAACGTTTTACTTCCTTTCCCTCTTCCTTCAATGAATCTCTCCTTCTTGTAATTTCGACTTTCTTCCGCAGTGAACAGAAATAATATCCTCCATCATAATGAATTTCTATTCAGCTCACATATCTAATACATCACAGTAACTAAAAATATGGTTCGAGAGTATGAAGAATATATAGATGATGAGTATGATGAAGAGTATATATTTATGCTGCGTCCATTTTTGCCCACTACTTTTATTATAGAAAGTTAGAAAGAATGTTTTTGTGAAAGTGAAAGAAGACGGACAGAACTGACAATGAGCAGTATGAAATGAAATATGAAGTGAAAAACATTTTGTAGCTGGCTCTGCTCTGGATTACATTTAGTTATCCTGAATTCTGACATCCATCCCTTATCTCTTTTCGTCTTTTTATCATGCGAATTTGTTGATGCTTACTTATTACGACACGACGGGCACATGGTATCTGCATGGTGTACAGATTACCGACAAAACCAGTTTCAAACCTTCTCTTGCAGTAATCATTTCTTGTTTCTTACATTAACATGTCAAAAATTCATTTCTTCGAATGTTCAAATGCTCAAAGTGTTCAAAGCCCTATTGGAGAAAGGAAAAGCTATTATTATGACTCTATGAAAGAAGAGTAAACTACGTACTTTTCATGTAGCCCATGTAGCTTCTATTTTCTCGCTATTCAAGTTTATGGTTCTCGCTATTTGTCTACCGATCTGCTGAACGTTCTCTCCCCTCTTGTGCTCCTACATTATTGTCCGTCCGTTCATGTAGCACCATCGGAGTTCCATTTCCATCCATGCCCCATCCCATGTGAGTTTCCGTTTTCATTTACCACTTTCCCAGCCTGGCCAGAAGCAAGCTCTCTTTCCCTTGCTCTTGCTCAAGCTCCCCTTGAATTGCTGGTATAAATCCTCATGTAAGATTCCATGAAAAGTCAGTCTTGAATTGAAAGCGTCAACGGAAGGAGCCGACTACGTTCGATATTCGTGTATTTCTGACAGAGAGTTTCTCCATAATTTTCAGCTGTGAAACTGAAAAGTGACTAATGCTACTAAACCTGGCAAATGTAAACATCAACAACATCAAACAACAACAAAAAGTTTACTGTGGGTAAAGTAAAGCCAAAGCCGACTTTACAATTACTGTAAATAAACTTGTTTCTTCTTTCTTCTTGACACGTTGATTTTTATTTATCGACTGCAGTTCAGTGGAAGTGCGGAAATATATTTTGGAAGAAGAACTAGAAAAAGACAAGCAAAAGCACACACGACATTACGGCTGTCATCCGTAAAAACCGTTGCGTTGCTGTGCTGGTTGCTCGTGAAATATTTTATTCTCACTTCCTTACTTTTTGTCTTGTAAGTACTTTGCCTGGAATCAGATAAGAAAAACTACGCAGCCCATTCCAAATATAAGGTAAGATAATCGATTATTTACGAGAAAGAATAAAGTTAAATGTTTGATCCATTATCATTATGCTTTTCAATATTTTCATTCATTAAGCTTTTAGTAGCTTTCTTAGAAATAGATTACAATTACAGATAACGTGTCATTATTACAATATTATAATAGAAAATGGTAAGAAACTAACAAACTTTCTCTTTCCTTTGCTTGCCACTTTCATCAAACCAATATATCTCTCTTCATAGCCTACTGTCAAAGTAAAGCCGAGCTCTTATCTTTTCTTGCCGGTTCAATAGCTTCCTCGCATCGGTTTGCTAAAATTCGTGACGGCGGTGTTTGTTCAATGGAAAAGCAAAAAGGCTGTTGAAATTACGAATTGGTAAAACTGCTGATGCTGAATCGAATCTCTCTTTCATGCATTTTTTTATTTTATAAAGTTCTTTAATGTGTTCATCGACACACTCTCCCATTTGCTCGCAGATAAAGCGAAAATGCTAATGTTTTTCAAATATCCTTCGAGTTCTTTCAAGTGAAAGTTTTCTGCTTTAATTTTCATATTACTATATCTATTGAAAACCAAAACCGCTTTCATCAATTCAGCATTTACATTGTAGAAGCAGAAGCGCTGTCGTTAAGCTCTAATTTACTTTCACTTCGAGGAGACTCTTTAAATGGGATGAGCCAATGTTTTTGACAAGAGTGTCTTAGGTTAAGGGGCAAACAAGGATGCTGCTGCTGCTACAGAGCTGAGCTGAGTGAATTGAGGATCAGCAGCAGCGTCGAGTTGAGTACTAATATCGGTTTTTCTATCGCCTTTCCTCACTCCTCAGCATAAACTCAATCCAAGAGTGAGAACTGTCTAAAGTTTCACTATCACCCTCGCTATCACCATAAGCTAAATGCACAAGTGAAAACTGAAACGGGAGGGAAAAACTAATAGATAGCCTTTGTAACCCTGCCTTCATTCATCTCGGCTGCCACTGCACTGCTGCTGCTGCTGATCATGATCCTCACATCCCGTTTTCCGTTCTCTTTTCTTTGTTTTCTCATGCTGTTTAGTAATAAGAGGGTAGAGAATGAGAAAGCGAAAGGGAGCATGTAAGTGCTGCATGTTTATAACCATCATTGTATTTGAGAAAACCTTACAACTTTTTAAAGTCCGAGAGCACTAATCCTCCAGAAATTGCTCGACCATTTAAGCTGACTTCAAGCTCTTTTGGTTTAAGGGCTCCTCTGGGCTTTTCCCAGCAGCATCCACTTTAGTACCACCATATATCTCTCAACCAACTCAAGAAAAGCAGAAGAGTAGTACTGGAGTAGTCTGACTAGTCATATAGTAAAGTAAAAACCACAAACTTCTATTAGTCGTGGTGTGGCGAGGCAGTGGCTTGGTTTGGTTGTACACAAGCAATATGACTTGTCCTTTCAAAAAATATGTTCTTCAATGAAAAGAAAGGACATGGCATGGCAAGAGAAATAGGAAGTAAAAGTGGAAGGAAGTTGCATCGTATCTCAGAATCATATTATCATCATCAACATCTCTCTCATATCTTCCCTCTCGCCACTCGCGCTCTCCAGTAAAATCAACCATCTTCAACAACATCTACAACATTTTATATCGTATCATCCATCCCCGAGATTTTTTTATATGAATGAATGCTCAGCGTTCTGTTCACTCCACTCAAGTCTTATATGATTTTGTTATAATCACAATCAGTACGTCGTCATCGTGCCATGCGATAACCTCAAGTGGCAATGACAAGGGAAGACTCTGCGTTTTTGGCGAAAAACCACACACACGCACACACACCCAGGCTTCTTACTTATTATGATAATATCTCAACTCAAGCACAATAATAATAGTGCTGTGTAAGCAGAAATTTTACACGAAGAAGCAAAGAAAGAGGAAGAAGACGTGAGAGATTGTGCTTTCCTTTGCCTTGCTTGGCCACTTAAAGAGGTTTTCACTAAAACATAATTGGAAGTTGGGAGTTCAGAAAATGAAAATGCTGCTGCTGGTAGATAATAACAAAGGGACAAGTAAAAGCAACCCTACAACAGTAAATAGCGTATACACTCCAGTTCTGTTCTCCATGTAAGATTTTTTTACGAAGCCAGCCAGGCCAAAGGACATATGCATTGTGGTGGAACTCCCGTTTCCAGTAATTGAGTGAAAGTTTTCCTCCTTCTCGGAGTCTGGAGTAATAAAATTAGAGAGGAGCTTGAATTTATTGGCCATGTTTATGTTCAACTTGGTTAGTGTGAGGAGTGTATGGGTGATTTGATCATCTATTGTTTAGGAAGGCAAAAGGCAGGTTTCTTCAGGCAGAGCAGAGGCAGGATTTCTAAAGTGGGGAAGGTAATATGCACGAAATTACTAACAAAAAGTCCACAGGGGTCCTATATTTTATAAAACATGGTGTATTATGTAAATATCTATCTACACCAATAACATAACAACAGCAGTAGTAGCAGCAACAGAAAGATATTCTCAAATTGAAGTCGAAGTTTAGGCAAGACGCAAGTAAGCGGGGGCTCATTTCTTTTTGAAGAAGGTATTCATATTTAAGAAGGCATAACAGGGGCGAAATCATACTCTTCTCTTTCTTCCTCGCTTGCTTTTGTTCGTCGGAGAAGAAGTAGTCTTAAAAAGAAAGAGAGAGAGAGAGAAACGGATGATTATTGCTCATTTGGGTGAAGTGAAGTGTGACATTGGGGACCTGGTAAAGACACTTTGAGATAGCTGGGTAGGTAGTTTTTTTAGTGCAGACCCGCACAGCAAGCGCAGTAGCAGCGGCGGTTGAATATATTTTAGTCATTAGAACTCAGTTCCACACTTCATTTAGAAATATGGGAAGGGAAATATACGCTTCAATTTTACACAAACCGTTTTTTAACTCAGGACTGAAGCTCGTACGAGGAGTAGGTACCTAATTGAATATTCAGTAACATCTCAACTCTCAATTCAATATATAATTATAGTAAACGTAGATAGTTATTAGGTATAGTAAAAAATCTATTCTATTTTAGGACGAAAATTACCTTTCTTATGTTTAAACAAAAGACAAGAGAAACGCTGTTTTTGTCTTATGTATATTGAATATAAAATAAGCTTTTGTCTTTCAAAAACTCCTTTTACTTTTGTCTTACATTTTCCTCAGACTGTTTTCTTTACTAACAGACCAATTAACTCATTGTAATAGTGTTGAGGAGCATTTTCTATTGTTTAAACAGGTTATATCACAGCAGGTATTGAATTGTTGCGTGATATTTAAGTAAAGCCTTCACTCAATAGGCTTCGCTATAAAATTATTCATGGAAAACGTTTTCCTAGGAACTTCAATTCTAATCTAAACCAGAGAACACAATGATACATACAATTTTCCTTTTTAGAAGTGTTCTCTGAATCTAAACGTAAGCGTTCTGTAAAAAGTCTGTAGTTTGTACAGAAAAAAGTAACTCACTTTTAAAAAGCCGCGAAAAACATCAACCTAGTTAGATTTTTATTTCTTTTTATCCCAGTCATTGACTGATTATTATCACACGTAGTTTTTATTTTATAGCTCCTAAATAATGCTGCAAATAAACTAGTTCTCGTTTTTAGCCGAAATGCATAAATTGGTATCTATCTGGCAGGCATTTTCTTTTACGTACTCGTAGTATTACCTCCTCTGTGCATGTTGTTTTTATTCCATAGCCGAATTAAAATCAGTAAAAAAAATTTATGAGCTTTCGCAAAACTCGCAAACAATATTTTTCTTGAATTCAAATGCAAAGCGAAAAAATAAATGTTGATTATTATTATGGTGGTAGTTGTGTGGTGGTGTATGAATTGCCGATGCGATGCGATAGAACTTTTTTTATTCTATTCCATCCCACAAGGGAAATAAAGATGCTCAACACGAATTCAAAAACGGTTTAACTAGATTTCTTCCGGCTCCTTCCTTCCCCCAACAAGCCAAGAAAGTAGTGACGCTGACGACCACCATCATGCTAGTAGCCAATTTATTCATGCAAATTGATATCGATTCACCAAATATACAAGAAAAGAAAAGAAACCGTACTCATAATAAAGTTATGGAAAAGAAAGAAAGGCGGAAAAAGGAGAACTCCTGTGGAAACTACTTACATACAATACAAATATAATACCAAAGCACGTTCCTTTCCCCTGTTCCTAGTCCCAACCAAAACATTGTAAAGATAACTGCGATATGCAAAGAGAATATTTTGCTTTCCCTGTTGTACTTGTTGTAGTTCTAGTAAAATGCAAACTGACTTACTTACACAAACAACGCTATCTAAAAACAAAATTTCCTTCTTGTTTGAAGAAAGAAAGAAAAAAGAACAAAGAAATACAATCATGATCGCAGTAATAGTCATCATCGTATAATTTTATTTTCCTCGTCCCACTCTTCCGGTACAATGAGTATTTTCTCTGAAGAAGAATATGTGTATACACAAAATTCTTCCTGGCTGGCTGGTGCGGAAAGAAATATCTAATGCGGCATAGACAGAGGCAAAGCAAAGGCAAAATAGGATACTATTCCGCCGTGACTAACGGGAAAATGAACACATGCTTTCTCGCAATCATCTTCCTTTTTATAAGTGTACTTGGTTGACTTTTTCCTTGTTTTGCTTCAGGCAAATCAAGAGAAGAGAAAAATGAAGCCATTTTCTTGTAGCTTACAAGCTACGATGTACCCTTTCTTCGTACCGTCCGTATTTTTTTCTTCCTTTTAAAGGAAAAATGTAATCCAAGTATTTCTTTTTCCGTCTTTTTTATTTTTTTCGAAGCAGTTACTTGTTTTATTTCTTTTTTTCTTTTTTTGTCATTCACAACTGTATTCCGAATTCCAAATTCATCCACCACCACCACCAGTCTACAAGCAACGCTGTACTGCTTAATTTTTTGCTTTTGTTCTAAACTTATTCGGAGGAAAAAATACATTCCTGGTGGGAGTGAGCATTGTCGTTATTGTGCTGCACCGGGGAAAGCAAGAGAAAGTGGACCAATGTTGTTATGAAAATGAATAAAAATTGTTTAGTAAAAAATTCACACAGCCATCACCACCAGTAGCACACGTTGTGACAACAAGAAAAGAATTTTATTGCTTATTTTTATTCTGACTCGAATATGGTAGCAACATTCTTGTTTTAAAAAATGGGAAGCAAAAGCAACAACCCCCGATTTTTCTCATTTTGTTAGTTTAACTCTGCCGGTATGAGCCAAAAAGTTGAAATCTCTCTCTTTCTAAACGAAAAAGAAGAAAAACGCATAAAAAGGGAACTGCTTACTTAAGCCAGGTCGTTTTTCTTTGAGAAGAACAAACTCAAAAAGATTTCTTTCTTTCTTTTTTCTTGTGGAGTTTAAAAAATATGGCAAGAATGCAAAATGGGATACTACTTACTTAGATTTTGAAAGTTTCTTCTACGTTTTAGTTTTGTACATTCACACAATTTACTTTCATTGAGCCGAGCCGGACGGCAATGGTGGAATGGTGGTGGTGGTAGGTACAAAAATGTAATCCAGCGCCGTTTCTCAGTTAAGTTAAAAGCTTGACAACAAAGATTTCTTTTCCAGCTTTACTCTTAAGCCCCACTTTATTCTCTGTACTTTTAGATTCATGGAATGTCACATAATTTTTATGGAAGTCTCAGTCTTACCCAAACACACAGTCTCCTTAGACTTTTCTTCTCTTTCGTTTGTAGTTTTTATTTCATTTTATTTTTTGAGTTGGCAAAAAATATGCTTACTTTGACTTCACCCTTACTAAAGAAAATCTGCTAGTGAATTAAGTTGAATAATAAATAAGCAAAGGAGTTAAATTTTTAAAAAGAAATCTTGAGATAGACAGAAAGACGAATTAAATCTAAACTACAGATCTTTCTCTCTCCTGCTTCAACTCAAGAAGATCAAATCTGTATAGTCAGAGTCAGAGGTATGCATGCAAAGAGTTCCTGCTTTCTTCAACTTGGAGAAAGCTCCAAGTACTTTTCAATTTTCAGCTTTTCAAAACATTCCCTCATTCCTTCCTACTAAATAAATGAAGTTAGTGAAATTCAATAAGAACCTGACTGAGAACCCGAGACTTTCTATTCATTCAACACACAAAAAATGTGTTCATGCATTTATGTCTTTTTTCTGTACAAACACACAAGCTGAGCATATTATATTATGCTTTGCTTCACAAACTGTATGTGAATCTACTTTTCTGATTAATTATTAATCTAAAGCTATCGAAATTTTGGTAGAAAGCAGCCCTGAAGCTGAAGGAGAAGACGGAAAAGAATTTCCTGCAACAACTCTACTTTAAGTAAACTTACGAAATGAGTTTTTTTAGTTCCCTCTCTCTTTTTCTTTCTCTCTCATTCTCGTCAGAGCTTAATTGGAAAAGACTGAAAAATATCGTTGTAAATTATTGCTCACTAACTCTTCAACTGTATGTACATATTACTTAACTAAAGCAAAAAAAACTTACACATTTCCCCAAAGGAATGAGAAGAAGTAGAAGAGCTTTTTATTTAACAAAAGTATTATTTGCACAAGTTCATAGGCTGCTCTGTATAGGTACTGCGTATAAAGCGCACAGACTTACATACATAAGTATTAATGAAGCTGTCTCTTAAGTAAAAAAAAACTCTGAAAAATAGGTCTTCTGATGCTTTTTATATACCTATGTCTGTTCTCTTTTCTTTCTTTTTTTCTTTGAGCCTGACATATCTCGGAGTGATTACATAAATTGATTACTTTTTCTTACTTTTTTTCTTCCAGAGGGGAGCAAGCAGCACGACCAAAGACTACTACTTCTTCATATATTACCATGTCCTCCTTCTCCTCCCATCCACTTATGTGTATTCTGTTTGCAAGCATAACAAATAGAAGCAGCAGAAGCTCAGCAGGGAAATAGAAAAGGCTTTCTGAGTGGCTTCCCCATTCTCAAGAGATGCCAAGCAAACATTTGCCAATGAAGAGAGAAGAAGTCCCATTCTTATTTCTTCCAACCACGACGGTTGCTGTTGCTGCCACTACCACCGTAATAATCATCACTCATCAAAATTATACCAAAACATAACGCTCTTACATACGTTAGAAGAAGTAGTTGGCTGGGGTTAGAAGAAATCGTTTAATCTAGAAAGAAAGTTTTCATTTCTGCTACTACACGTAATTAATAATATTCTGGAATATCAACATCGCCCAGCCCTCCCCCATTCAGGTAAGGAAAAGAAAATAATCCTTTCTTTAGCAGAAGGATTTATACAAAGAAAAAAAAACATTTATTTTATTCTTTCTTTTATTTCTATGTTTATGTTATTCCATTCAAGAAAAAGAAAATTGTTTCTAAGCTGAGGAGCTATTTATGTAAGTAATATTTTGCTTTGTAAGTGAAGGGACAATCCCATTCTTTTCTTTTCAAGAAGAAAAGAAGAATAGGTATAAAAAGCTTCAAGTTAAGCAGCAGAGAAAAACAAATGGAGTACATGCTACAGTGTTGCTTTCACTTTCTTTCCCTTACCTGTAAATTTATTTGCTTGTCATTAAATTTATTATCGAAATCATTAACGGTAATAAACTGGAAATAGGAAAATTGTTTTTCTTCCTTCCGTTTAGTTTAATTTTAGTACTAAAAAAGAAAACTGAAAAAGAAAAACAGAAATAAACTTTAGCTATTTTAGACTACAGCATAGCAGCGTTATATTCTTCTTTTTCTTTTTACTATTTATTTTGCCATTTTAGTAAACACTCAAAAGTTCTTTGCTTTGGGAAAGAAGCTTACTTGATCATTGATTACAACTTACATTTAGTTTAGTTTATGCGTATTTAAATCCAACGTTGAATGAAAGGATTGAATGAGCTGTTTACTTTAATAAACGTTCTCTGAATATTTAATACCACTAAAATATATGGCAAGTTGACAGAAACGGAATAAATATTCATTCAAATTGATATTGATACTGAGCTTAGCTTAGGAAATAGCAAATAAAAATGTTCAAAAGCAAAACAAGAACTAGAGAAACTTCTATATTTTGGGAGATCAATTTACTGTTTGTTGAATTAAGTAAGAAGCTAGCGGAACATTCGAGACTCGAACGTTTTTTTTCTTTCTGTCTTTTACCAACAAATGAATTAAAAAGTAAGCTTCTTTGCTTTACTCGATCATATTATTAGCTAAAAGAAATCTACCAGTCCTACGCAATAGTATTTTTTTATTTCTTTTAATGTTATTTTTTAAACTTTATACGACGAATACGAAGCAAGCTCACAAGACCATTTCCTAATGAGCTTTAGTAGCTTCCAAAATAATTCTTTTAAAAATTTTCTTTTCTAACAAACAAGTAAAAGTATAGCAAAAGTAAAGTAAGTTCGTAAAAAATACATACATACATGCATGCCTGTTTTGTTCTTTCCCCTTGATCAGAGAGCCTCAAAGCCTGCTAGCAAACCGATCCACAAATTACTCTCGTCGAACGTGCTTACTTACAAAAGTCGTCATCATCATCATCAAAGAAAAAGTTTTTTTGAAAAAATTCTCAAAGGAACTCTAAAATGAAATTCGGTTAATTAGAAGATTTTCAAGTACTACTACCACGATTGGAACGGAAACTGAGGAAAAACACTTTTACTCTTCTCTTAATCATTTCCTCTCTCTCTCCTTCAATTACAAAAGTTGTCTTCCTTCTCCTTCTCTTTCCTTTACTCTCTTCCTCTCTCTCAAAATTTTCTTGGATTGGTTTAAGTTTGACACTTGAAAGATAAAAGGGATGGCAGGCTTCGTAAGTCGACTTGTAGCTTGTCTTGTGGCAGTAGTGGCTGTCTTGCAACTCGTTCATCTCGTCCTTCTTAATAAACTTGAATCAACGAGGCTTCATGAACTTCGTCGCCTCCAACAACAACAACAGTATCATCATCTCCAACAACAACGTCCCCTCACCGATGGTGATCAACAGCAGCAGCAGCAGCAAGCTTCTTCAGATCAAAATTTATTTGAAGATTTCCAAGATATAGGAGCAGCACTTCAACCTGACAATATTAATAAGAATTCCCTTCCTTCCACTGGCGGAAATGGACATGTGCCGAATAGCAAAAATGGCAACAATTTTCACCATCATCCAGCGGTAGACACCCAGCAACAGCAGCAGGAATGGGGCAACTGGAGACCAGAAAGGGCTGCTTCTGGCAAAGTAGATTCGCCTGACAACAACGCAGACCAAGTAAGTTTTTCTTACTCCTTTTGTTTTTCTTTGCAGGAATGAAATTAGCTCACATTCTTCGCTATTGGTAAATAGCTAGTATGAAAAAATCAGTGTTGCTAGCAAAAACGCACTCAGAAGACTGCTATTGACTCTTTGTTTTCAGCTTTCTCCTTTTTACAAGGTTTACTTAGGTTTTAGATTAGAAGCAACATTATCAAGCATAACATAACGTTCACGTTTACGCCTGCCAATGAAGCTTATTTCATCGCTCAATCTTTCATTGATGAATAAATAGATACATTTAAACGGTAACATTATGGTTATTTGTAACTAAAGTAGGTACTTTTTTCCTTCGAAGTACGTACGTATCAAATTATATAAGGCATACACATACGAGTATTCTCAAAAGTGGTCAGACAACAGAAAAGTGCACACACACGTCTTAGTCTCGTCGGGGTAAAAGTGGAAAATGAAGGTAAATCGTGCAGTGAAAAAAACGTATTATACTCTCTCTTCTCTGATACCACTCCACTGCCTACTACTCTTGCTTCTCGTAATGGAGTAAAGTAATATTCATCAATCATGTCAAGATTCTCTCCATTCTCACCCGCTTTTATTACAACAACAACAGCAGCAGCATCCGCCACTACCACCAACAACAGCAACAACAAAACCGATCCAAAACAGGAAGCGAAAATAATAATGGTATATCACTAAACTAAAACCAGCAGCGACCAACCAACCTGGTCTTTGGTTTCTCTCTTTCTATCGCACGCTCTCCTTCTCTCTCTTCTTCCCTTTCCTGTATTTCCTAGGACGAAACGAAACATCAACAGCCAGCAGCAGATGCTTCTTCTTCTTCCTTTTGTTGTTGTTGTTGTTAAAGTCGATTCGATATTATTTTGTGTATTGCTTCGCCTGCCATAGCATTGCCGAGTGACCGGTGAATTTCGATAGCTATCTTTAGAGTTATTGTTACGTTAGGCATAAAGTATTATTTGATGTAGTTTTAATGGCTATACTACACACACAGTCACAGACACCGAAAGCTCACACATCTCTCCCATCACATCAGAGCGAAGTAAGTATCAGACCATACCAAATGAAACTTCAAACGAAATCTGTGAACTGTTTAGTTTATCTACGAATTACATTTATAGTGATGATGACATATCATGATAGATTGTTATCCTTCCTTTTTCCAGCTTTCTTCTCATAATGCTCGAGTTGAGAGTGAAAGTGAGAGAGTTTTACGTGATATTATTAAAAAATCCAATCCAACCCAATACATAGCAATAGAGAATAGCAACGCGAAGGAGTAAATAGACACATTAACAAGAAAATTCATTCGCTTTTTCGCTTCGATTTTCCTGAGATGAAACAGCTTTTACTTTCGAATCATCATGAAATGCAATATTATGTAATAAAGTAAAGCTACGGTAATTTTGGTAAAGGGATTGAAAACCTATATTAGCACAAAGCAAAACTCATAAAGCTATCTAGTCGATCCCATTCCAGTTTAATAGCTGCGTAGATATTATTGGGGGAAATGCTGTGCGAAAATGCTTGTTTACTACGATTTATTAAAAAAATCTGTTTCCGAAGCTTTGTTGGAATGGGGCCCCGCATATTTCTTTGCAATGGGGGAAAATGAGAATTCGTGATTTTTTCTCTATACAAATGGCTGTAATGCGTAAAAACTATGCTTGACTCAAAGGAACAGAAAATCAGCAAATTTCAAAACATTTTCGCTAAACTTTGTAGTTTCAACTTGAATAGTTTTGAAAGCTAATTTATCTTTGCTGCTGCCTGGCTTATATTTTATATCTATTCTGCCTTTCTGCATCAATTGCTTCAGGATAATATCCCTCTTTCAAAAAATTTGAGCCTTGAGCAGACAGAGCAACGAAGAAAATCTCTTTTAGTGAAGAATTTTTTTAACCCATACGAAAGCAAATTCATCATATTTTCTTTTAAAAAATATTTATGAGAACTTTTTTGCTATTGATGGTAAATGTTTTGTAAATGGTATCGTTTTCCCATCAAATCGCACTACATTCTGGGAAAAATTCTAAACTGGAAGGAAAGTGGAAACCAATTTCTATCAAAAATACAAAAGCCTTCAACTTCATCTCATCTCTGCTCACATTACATTCTTTTCCTTTTCCACTTTGGCGAACAACAATTTTTTTTAAAGAGAGCTTTTTCTTTCTCTGTGGGAAAAATATAGCCTGGTCATAACACAACATAAGCTCTAATTTAATGTAAACCAAAGTAAAGCTTATTGTGGAAAGGGAAAGACAGAAATATTTTATCCTTCTGTCTGACTAGGTCTACCATAACATAACTTAAACTGTTTATATTTCATATTGGATTTATTTCATTTCCTAGAGCAGCAGAGCAGTATCTCACCATAATAGAAACTCGTACATTCCTAGAATCCATGCACCTACGCATGCCTCCCTATCTACGATGATGAATGTGTGAATTCAGTCAAACTGTCATACTAGTTGTATGGAATGCGGTAAAAGCACTTTTCCTTGATTCCCCAACTGGAATGATTGTACTTTCAACTCGCAGTCACTGAGCCGCAATTTAATATTATGGAAGTAAAAAAGTGTGTAGGTATATAGATATGTATAATTTACACCTATTGTAAGTACAACTGTCTTTCTGTCTCTGTGTACCTAGCTAGATGTACTGACTAGGGGAGAGAGAGAAATGAATGACACGAGAGAGAAAAGACAATAGATAAAAAGTTATTTCGCAGAAACAGAGAAAGTTGTACCATAATAATTTAACTTAGCCTTTGTCCCTTCTCTTTTTCCTTCAAATATTTTTGTTTTGAGTCTATTGCCCTCTCTATCTCTCTTTCTATCTCTCTCTTGGTTTGGTTTACCTTTCGTATGAAGGAAAAATAAAGCTTTACCTTAGAATTCAACAAAATAAATCCTTCATTTCATCATCCTTTTTACTTACAGTTATGTAGTAATACATAAAAACTTTCCGAAATCATAAGACTTAAACAATGCATTGAACAAAGGCAGAGTAGTTTATTCGTTAACCCATAGACGCTGAAGCAAATCATTGTAAAAGGATCTGCTGATCTTTCCTGCCAAACAAATTCAAAAGAAGAGAGAAGAGATGAACAAAGGGGGATAATAGGAAAACCAAAATTACTTATTATTATCATCATCATCATTCATTGTTCTTCCAATTTCAGTGCTATACTGGCACGAGTGAAAGAAAATCCATCCATATATCTATCTACCTAAGACAAAATGTTTTAAATTGAAACACAAATATTATTTTATCCTTTGGTTTTACCATTTGGTAAAGGCATAGAGGTACTACGTCTACGTATCTCTCAATGCGATGCAATTCCCTCCTTCATTCCATCTCAGTTTCATTCCGTTCGCTCCGAGTGTGAGTGTGTGCAAGTAATACTTCAATTTGACGGGAAAAGGAAAAGAAGAAAAAGGGAAATAATGGAATGGATTTCTACCTATCATGTTTCCCTTATTTTACTCCCATTATATTCTCATGGGAAATTGCTTTCACCAGAAGGAGTGAAAATAACAAATGTTCAACTTACTAGTTACCTGTCTGGGATATAATAATAGATAGATTTGGTTTTTTAGGTTCTTCTGGTATTAATATATGAATGTAAGTCGTCCCAATTTTTTTCATCAGTTCGAAAGGAAAAACATGCAGCACGTTCATTGTACCTGTGCAATTTATATGTATTTCTGTAATGAGGTTTTATTTGTTATATTTTATGTAATATAAGACTGTTTCAAGTGAAATGAACGGGTTCAAAGCATTTCCACATGATATTAATTCGGTCGCAAACTAGCAACTAACCCAAGAGCGGTTACAATCATTACAGGATTCCGCGCATTTCAATAGATGTACATAGGCATGTTCATACATGTAAAAAGTACGATTCAATACTCAAAACATTACTGCATTACTTAAAATCTCCTTGTTTCATTCAATATTCAAAAGCTAGACACATTATTTTGTACACAACAGCACAATAAGTAAATTATACCATACATCACCAATGACTGAACAATAGGAATGTGTTTGTTATTGTACTACATAGTCCATTTAGTCTATTATAGTACAATAAAGTAAGTACAATTCTAATGGTGTTGCGTCGCGTCGCTTCCTTTGCTTTCCTCTTTTCTCTTCTAGGAAAGTTGAAATCCGACTGAACATGAAAATAATCTCTTTCTTTTGGGCCATTGGGGAAAAATTTGAAATGGAAGAATGGGGATGGGATAATATGTTCTGTAGTAAAAGTAAAAGTGAAGCAACGAGTATAAGTAAAAGCAAAGTATGCAAAAAAAGAACTTCGGTTCAGTGATAGGAAAGGGAGCTGGGACAAATCCATTTTCTCGTATATCGTATCCCCGTTTTCCCATTTGAATTTGACTTTTCTTCTTTCACTTCACTCACTCAGCTCAGTTCACTCACTCCTCCTTCCACTTACTTAACAATGGAGCGGTGTGTTGCAGAAGAACCTGAGACGTATTATCAATTTGAAAGTGAGAGGAAGATTCTTTTTCTTTTGCTGTTTCGATCTCTCTCATCCCTTCTTACATATCTCTCTTTTCTTCCCATTTCTATCTTTTTGACTGCTGAAGATAATAAAACGAATTGGGAAAGAGAGATTGCTTTGCTACACATTGTGGTGCTTT